>CATIWR010051457.1:0-52960 GCA_949677035.1 Omphalea diandra | reverse complement strand
ATGGTTATTCTCTTCTATTCAAGTTCATTTGGTGGTGTATTTATAGGCAAAACCACCAAAGAGACGTTACAAATAAACTATGTCCAAATCTCCAAGTTGTGCTAGACATATCTTGCATTAAATGCTCGTCAGACGAAATTCACGGTTGCTATTTTTGAACTGTATCTAATGGCTAGTCCACATGGCATGAAACCATTGGTCTTTCCAAAAACTAGCCGTTGGATATTTCTAATGGATATAAAACTTTGTGGTCGCTATTTTCCTTATCGGACGCGATTGTTACCGTGACATCGTTTGTCTAACATGAAAATGCTATTTCTGAAATTCGCGGTTGCTACTGAAAATTCGCGGTCGCTAATTTCAAAGGCAGATTTTCATACTTGGCGTTTCTTGCTTCTAATCACTTTTATTCAACTCCTAATGAGATTCTATCTTAATAACTGCAAAAACAACACTTAAAATTGATATTAAAACCTTTCAATCTATATTGTCAATATCAAAAAAAAGTCTTGACTTAGGTTTGAATAACCTAGTCCAACACATAAAGATCCCAATGTTTACATATCAAATGTCTTAGAGATTTGTGACACTTTTAGGCAAAACGTGATGTCTACAGATGCAATAAAGTTGCACCATTTCACATTCACTCTTAAGGATAAAGTAGGAACCTAGAAGCATAACTACTTGGGACCAATTATCTCAAACTTTTCTTATTAAACATTTTCCACCATTAAAGATGGCTAGGCTTAAAAATGTGATCACCACATTTAACCAATAAGATAGGGGGACATTGAATGAAGCTTGGGAACGATCCAAGGATCTTTTGAGGAGGTGTCTAAACCATCAAATTCCAAAATGGTCAATCATGCATACGTTTTCCAAAATGGCTCTTATTGTACCCTTGGACTTTGACAAATACCTTAAGATAACCCTACCCTTCATTATTAAACCTCCCTAACTTGAGCTTAAATTGTTATCCTTTCATCTTAGGTATGTGTTCTTAGGAAAGGATAACTCACTTTTGGTTATCATTTCTAATGAACTCACACTAGTATAAGAGGATAAATTATTGGGAGTGTTGAGAAATAAGATTAGAGCCTTAGGTTGAACCATAATGGATATTAGGGGGATTAGTCCTACACTTTGCATGCATAAAATCTTAATAGAAGACGATGATAAAACCACCATAAAACACTAAAGGAGACTTAACCCTAACATGAAAGAGGTAGTTAGGAAGGAAGTTGTAAAGCAATTACATGCAAAAATCATCTACCTCATCTTGGATAATCCATTAGTTCGATTCAAGTAGTTCTTAAAAAAGGAGAGATGATAGTCATAACTAATGAAAATAATGAACTTATCCCTACTAGAATCGTGATGGGATGGAGAGTGTGCATTGATTATAGGAAGTTAAATGTAGTATCCCGTAAGGATCATTGGCCTTTCTCTTTTACTAGCCAAGTGTTCGAAAGACTTACAAGGCATAAGTACTATTGCTTCCTAGATGGATACTTAGGTAATTATCAAATTCAAATAGCACTGGTGGATCAAGAAAATACTACATTCACATGTCCATATGGTACCTTTGCTTATTGATGACTGCCTTTCGGGCTATGTAATGCACCAACCACATTCTAAAGATGCATGATGGTTATATTTTCTAAGATGGTGGAGAAAATGGTTGAAATATTCATGGATGATTTTTCTATTTTGGTGATTCTTTTGACAATTTTGTTTAACTAACCTTGATAAGTTATTACAAAGATTTGAAGAGACCAACCTTATACTTCATTGGGAGAAGTGTCATTTCATGGTACTTGAATTTATTGTGTTAAGACATAAGATCTCATTTAATGGCATTGAGGTTGACCGGGCAAAAATCGAGGTTACAAAAAAACTACCCCCCTGTAACATTTGTGAAAGGCATAAGGAGTTTCCTTAGACATATGGGGTTCTATAGCCGTTTCAATAAGGATTTCTCAAAATTTTCTAAACCCCTTTGTGACCTTTTATCTAAAAATGTTCCCTTTCAATTTACTAATGAGTGTCTGGATATTTTCCACAGTTTGAAAAAGGAACTTGCCTTTGCACCCATCATGACAAAGCTAGATTGGTCTTTGCCCTTTGAATTAATGTGTAATGTGAGCAATTTCGCTATAGGGGCAAATTTTAAGGCAAAGAAGGGATAAAATGTAACACCCATTTCTATTTATTAAGCATGACATTTATGTCCAAGTATTCAAATGTATAAAGATTAACATATCATTCATACACAACCAAAAAATCATGTAAATTTCCTTATTCAATGTATATTTTTTTAAGTACAACGCATATAATGTTGGTAACCATAAATTAATACCTATCTGGGTATATGTTTATGACGCAAGGAGAGAGAGAGAGTGTGAGAGTGAGAGAGAGAGACAGAGAGAGTTGGAATTCAGCCGACAATCAATGCTTCATGTGTCTATATGCAATACTTTATGCTCCAAATAGCCCACACGTTATGCTTCACTGTCTGAAAAGAAAAAAATTACAATTTGGTGAGTTATTCCTAAATTAATAAAAATAATAATCAAATTATAATGGCACAACCAAAAATTAAATATCATTAGAATATAATAAAAGTACAAGAATTGACAATGCAAATGCAAATACAATAAATTGATTGATTTTATCAAGATTTTGCAAGGTAAAAACTGCTTTCAAGAATTCATGTGATTCAAGTGACATATGATTTTCATTTTATCAAAAACATGTGTCATAATAGGACATATTGGTTCCTTTGCCAAGTGATTTACAAGTGTTTGACAAGTCGGTCACAACATCCTTTAATTCCATATGTAAGTGTTCATAGTAAACATTAAGATCTTATAATTCTCACTTAACTTGTATTCACATATAAAAATTCATATATCAATCACTTATACATATAGTAGAATAAGATCGCATCTTAAAATCATCACATATACACATTAGAATCCAATAATGACTTGTACTCACCTTATGCAACTAACGATTATGGTAGGTTTGAACCTCTGTTTTGGGCTTCCTCAATGTGTTCAAATCCTAACATTTGATTCATACATGGTTATAAATATGTCAAAATGAGTTTGCTTGCTTGGTATGCAACTATAGTCATATTACATGTAAGTGGACCTAGTATTTGTGCTTATTATTCTTATATGACAACTTGACCTTACTATACTTTCACTGCAATAACTATAATTATATTTATCTAAATGACTTTATTCTTTTTTCTACATAAATCAGACAACATACTTGTTAGACTATGATGGTTAATCCTAAGTCTTGAACCTCTTTTCATCTTGACAAAGGAGATTAATCAATTCTAATGTTTCCATTAAGTGTTGTTTTGCATAATTAAGTTAGACTTTTAATTGAAAGTTGGATGGATTTCATAATCCTCAAGAAGGCAAAGTTCATCAAAATTCGCAGTCAGTGATTTATAATTCGAGACCATGACTTAGCTCAAGATAGGGTGAAACTAGGCCAGACCAATTTGCGGGCATTGTCACTGCCGCGACTCATCCAAAGATGGAAGTATCAAAGTCACAGACGAATTTGCGATTATTATCACGCTTTAGTCGCGACCGTGACTTTCATAGTGACTGAAGAGGGAACCAAGTCCACAACCACAACGTGCCAAGTGTCTCAGGTATCTAATTAAAAAATAAAATTCATGAGGACAACATTGTGGGTAGCGACCGTGATTCATGAAGATGAAAATTCTCCTTCAAACAGAAGAATTCGTGTCTCAGTCACGCCCTGTACAAGGACTGATCGCGACCATGAAGTTTAAAGGCAATTAGAAAGCAACGACTATATTTTCCTGATGTACTAATGAGGAGCTGACATATGGACTAGCCGTTAGACACAAACGAGACCTTAATTTTTGGCTCCCATATGGAAATTCGAATGTCACGACTGTGAATCATCAGTAGCAACCGTGATTCTCGCCTATCATGCAATTAATACAAAATCTACCTAGCATGTCTTGAAGATTTGATGAGCTTCATAGTCTAACATCTCTTTGGTAGGTATGAGCTATAAATACTCCACCAAACAGATGTAAATGTAAGAGAATCATTAAACTTGTAACCAAACTCTTGCAAATTTGTTACTCATTCTTTCAATTCTTCTTTATGCTTTAAGTGATTATTTGGTTTGAGCATTAAACCCTAATTGTAATAAGTTTTAGTGTGAGCCTGTGAAAACACTTGAGAAAGGTTTTAGTGTGAGCCTGCAAAAACACTTGAGAAAGGTTTTAGTGTAAGCCTTAGAAAACACTTGTAAAAGGTTATTGTGTGAGCCTTGAAAATACAAGGTGTAAAAGTTAGGTGTGAGCTTGGAAACACCATTTTTGAGTGAGTGAAACACCAAATTGCAGAGAATTGGGGAGTGGACGTAGTGTTGATTAATACCTAAACCACTATAAATCTTTATGTCTCTTTTATACCCTGTCTTTATTCCTCGCTTTGATTTTTATTTAGACACCAATTTAACCCCCTTTTCTTAGTGCCTAGGGCCAACAAGTGGTATCAGAGCCAAGTCTCACAAACAAGCCTTAATTGGGTGAGCAAAGTTCATGGCACAAGAGGGAATCCACTCACACCTCAAGCCCTACTTTGATGGATCCGACTATACTCATTGGAAGTATAAGATGGAGATTTATCTTGATACAAATGTAGTAGACCTTTGGGGTGTAGTTGTCAAAGAATGGAAGACACCCACTAAAGTAGTGGATGGAATTGAAGAACTCATTCCAAGGGAAGATTGGGTTGAAGCCCATAAGAAGTCAAATGGCAAGAATAATAGGGCAATGGCTATTCTTTTAAGCTTTCTCTCTAGGGAAAAGATTGGAAGAGTGAAACATTGCCAAATAGCTTATGCCATTTAGAAGACTCTTGAAAAGTATCATGGGGGCACAACACTTGTCAAATCTAGTAGATTGGAGATGTACGTGATGAAATGAGAGCTTTTCATAATGAAAGACCATGAAAGCATCACCAAAATGATTAATAGACTTCTATCCATCGTCACAAACATAAAGAAATTTGGAAGGACTTTCACCAACTATGAGGTAAACAAAAAAATCCTTAAAACTCTTTCATTAGATAAGTTTGGTGCAAGAGTGTGCAACATTCAAGAGTCCAACCCAGAGATTGGAAAGGTTCCTACGGATGTATTAATAGGCAAACTCTTAACTCATGAATTAGCCTTATAAAAGGATGAGCAAATGAAGAAATTAAGGGGCCAGGAGAAAAATTAGAAAAGGAAAGAAGAACCTTGGCACTCAAATCCTCAACCAAGGAGAAGGAGGCAGAAACTTCCTCTAGTGATGAAGAGAGTAATAAAGAAGAAGAAAAGCTAACAATGCTCTCAAAAAGGACCAAGGAGTTAATTAGAAGAAGAAAAGAAAGAAGAAGCTTCAAGAAGACAACTCCTAATCATAGAGAGAGATCTAATAAAGTCACTTACTATGAGTGTGGTAAGCAAGACCACATCAAATACTATTGTCCCAAGATAAAGAAGAAGAAGAGATGGGACAAGGAGAAGAAGAAAAGTTTCTCAGCCACTTGAGATGATAGCTCAAGTGAAGATGAAGAAGAAAGAGAAGTTGCCAATTTTTGTTTCATGGCACAAGAAGACTCTCTAAATGAGGAAAGTGTGGCAACCATCAGTAAATTGAGCAATTGGCATATGGATAGTGGATGTTCTAAGCATATGACAGGAAATTAAAAGCTATTCACAGCATTGAAGGAAAAAGAAGGCGGAGATGTCACATTTGGTAACAATGCCAAGGGTAAGGTAATTGGCATTGGAACCATTAGTAAGAATGCTTGTTCTTTGATAGATAACGTTTTATTATTTAATGGCTTACAACATAATTTGTTGAGTGTAAGTCTATTATGTGACAAAGGTAATAAAGTCACATTTGATCCTAAAGAATGTCAAGTCACCACATTAGTGGATGATGAGGTTATTTTTAAGGGTGAAAGAAAAGGCAACACCTACTCAATATCTCTCAAATACCTCTTCTTAAGCATCCAATCATAAGGGTCAAACTAGAGACCTTAAACCAATATATTTTTGGGGCCACTCTTCTTTACTTTACCTTAAACCAACATATTCTTAGACATCCAATCATAAGGGTCAAACTTCATATTATTTTAGTTATCACTTTAAGTTGTTCGTTTTTGCTTTTATAGATTCTTCATGCAAGGAAATTAGCTTACAATCTTAAAACTAAGTTTAGGGGAGTTTTCTTTCCCTTTTTATCTTTGAACATAATATGATGCCTTGTAATTGTTTAAAGTGATAGTTGCATTAAATTTTGAAAAGTTTATTTCTAAGTTGAATTTATGTTTAAAAGATGTAAAAGATGTTATATGACCATGAAGGGTAAGATTCATGGCCATACCGTTGGTCAATTCTCGCAAAAAGCTAGGTCCAACTCAAGATAAGATCATGTGCACAACCATGTCTCGAGAAAAGAATCATTGGTTTGAAATTTCTAAGTTACGTATAGCTATGAGCATAGATGTGGGTTTTAAGTGACCGCGTAAAAGAATGAAACCTAAAATGCATGGCTTATGCGCACAACTATGCCATCCCAAAAGCCCATAAGTATGGTCATACGCACTGTTATGCACTTTCAATAAAAACTAGATAGAAGCAAACCTAAAGTGCATGGCCTATGCCCATAGTCATGTCATCTTGAAAACCTATAATACATGGTCATGCGCGTAATTATACCCATTCAAATCTCAAGTTTTTAAAACTTCGTACCTCTTCTTTTCGTCCAATTTTTTCCTTTCAAACCCTACCATAACCATGCTCCACCTTCTACCTCTTTCTAAGATCAACCTTTCCCTTTAAGAATCATACTAAAAACTTCCCTATTCCCTCTTAATCTATCCCCACTCCCATCCTTATCCTGCCTAAGCACTATAAAACCACAACAAAGCGTAAACCTGGACCTTTCATGACGCATCTTTCATCTCCTATGGATAGACCTACCTTCATCAATAAGGAGAATGAGGCAAGGTGTGATATGCTCTATAATTGCCCTTTTCTACAAACTAAATTCATTGATTTGAATGCCTTAGAGGCTATAAGATTGTTAGACAAAATAAGGAAGTTCTTATGGGTTCTTAAATGGGAGCAATTTATAAAATTTCATATGAATTCTTACAAATAATTTATCTTGAATTTTTTTAGTTCTTTATATGTTAAGACTAAAACTAGTGAGGGAGTTTATGATTATGGAACTATATCCTTCCAACTTTATGGAAAGGAATTTATGCTTTCTCTTGATGAAATTACTAAAATGTTTGAACTTAAAAGTGATGGATTGACTAATTTCCCTCTTACTTTTGAAAACTAAGATGCTTAGGCATCCTTGAGGATAAAAGCCATATATAGCTAGAAAAAAAGTAAGATTAGAGAAATTAAGAACCTGACCTTGAAGTATATGCATTGATTGTTATCTTATTCAATGACTGGGAGACGGGATAATAATAGCTTGGTAAACCATAAGGAGCTTCTATTTTTATGGTGTAACCAACATAACATAGCCATAAACATCATTTGATGGATATTTTATCATATAAGGTCTGTGAGTAGGAAGGATTTATGGTCTATCTTAGCAAGTGGTCTTATGACCTATTTTCAACATTATTTAAGACTTTATGATCCCCATTTAGCCAATGACCTCATTATCAGAAGAGGTCCTAATTTTCTCACCTATGATACTATATTGCACATCGAACTTATTATGAAGAATGGTCTTCATTATGAGTTGGTTTAAAACCCTAATGATGGTAGTGATGACAAGGATGATGATTAAGCTTAGGTCCTTTAGAGGGTGTCTTGGAATGTTTGGAATCTAGATTGGAGCATATGGATCAAAGGCAAAAAAACATTTGAAGATGAGGTTAGATTGAAGCTTGCATCTCATAATAGTTGACTTAGTGGCATGAGTAGAGGTCTCCAAGGCTACTTTGATCACATTGTATTCCCTCCAGCACCTCCATCACGAGAATGTACATCCATTTTTTTTATCATCTTTTGTTCTTTCTATTGTTAGTATTTTTTATTTATTGTATGTGATGTTTGTTTGGTGTAAACTTTGGTTTATTTATGTTATCTTGTTGGCACATTCTAATTTTGGTTTTGTGTTTTATTTCTTATTCTTAATGTGACTCCATATTTGGCTAATGTAAGGCTTAAAGCCTCTCCTTATGTTTTTATGCTTGATCTTACATATCTTTCTCTTACCCTTTTGCCTCTCTAAAAACAAAAGTTTCTTTCCACCTTTTTGTTTTTTCCTTTTGCCTAAACTCATTGAGGACAATGATATTCAAGTTTGAGAAAAAATTATGAGTAATTTTGTATAGTTATTTCATTTGGAAATCTTTCATTAATTGAACTTATGTTTTATAATTCTAATGGTTAGGAGTTAAGTGTTGAGTCTTAAGCTGAAAAATTGAAGAAACTTTATAACAATCAATTAGATTTAATAGAGTCAAAATTTGCTTATGATAATAATTGGTTCTAAATTAGCATGTTTTTGCTAAAAAATTGATCAAGCATATTAGAACAAATTAAGCACACAAGGCAAAATTAGGATTTCAATATAAGATTTTTCAATTATTCATTCTTTAGACAAGAAGAAACTTTTACATGTGCTAGAGCATACTAAAATATCCTTTAAGGCAAAATCCTAAAACCTAGTAATCATGAAGAAATGATTAAGGCATTCTTTGATCACTCCATTATTCGTTATCCACACCTTGATTTGTATTATCCATTATTACCCTTTTGAGCCTTATATGTACTCACTTGTAAGTATCATTTGCTTTTTCTTCTTCAACTCATAACCCTCATTATAACCATAAAGCCTAAATAATGTTTTACCTCCCCTATCAGGAGAATATAGTTAGGATACAATTATATAATAAGGAGTTGTATGTTCTATCATTTATGTGCATATTTGAAAAATTAACAAAAAAGGATTATTTATTGTTAAAATTTGTATATATATATATGATGACAAGAGGAGAAAAAGAAAGGGCAAAGTATGATCAAGCCACCAAAAGAAAAGCAAAAGGGGTGTTATGGGTGCTTCGCAAAGATTGAGCATGGGCAATACACATGAAATGTTTCATCACACTTCACATCATTAACATAGCAAATATCTTAGTACATGTTCTCTTGTTTTGGACTTGAACAATTTTTGATAAGCTTTGACCCTAAGCTTTACATTACAAGCTTTAAAAATACCTAATGAACTTCAATACTATTAAGGATCTACATTAGTGGAGAAGGATGGATTAGTTTTGCCTATGGTCACATGTGATTCCTTAGAATTGAAGTGGAATCTTATCAAACTTATGTGTGAAGGAAATCAAAATATTACATGAACTATAATGCTAAAGCATACACACACTTTTTTATGTTTGATTGATTATAAGCAAGTCATGATTAATTAGGAACACATTATTATAATCAGTAAATTTGCTTGTTTAATGAAAATCATAGTTATGGCTAAGAAAAATTTTTGAAATTTGCATTGAAGAAAATAATCCTTGCTTGAGGATAAGTAAGAGTTCAAGTTTAGGGGAATTTGTTTAGCCTCATAATTAATAGTTTATTTCCTTCTAAATTTATAAATTAATGTTTAAATTATGCCTTTAATTGAACCTCATAAAAGATATTTTGTATTATAGGAAAAGGATTAAATAAAGAAGAATTAAAGAAGAAAAACTGAGAAGCATAGCCATACACACAACCATGTCTTACTTATGATCAAAGAGCATCAAGCCAATGCATGGCCATGTGTTCAAAGCATAGTCGTGCATCCTTTTAAAGAGAATGGAAGAAAAGGATCATGAAAAAGCAAAACCAAGCATACAACCATGCACTAGAAGATAGAAGGTTTAGATTAAGACACGAGCAGGACACACAGTCATGCTTCCTTTGCTAAAAGCTAATCGTACAAAGACATAACTATGCTTTCTTTGCTAAAAGCTAATCATAGAAAGGCACAACTATGTTTTTCTAAAATCCAAAAATGGGACTTCTTGATTCTTTTCCAAAATTTCCTTTTAAGAACCGCCGACCTTCCTACTTTAAAGAAGAACTTCTAGGTATTATTTAAGGAGGTAAATCATGAAGAATATGGAGTGAAGAGACACCACAAAAGTTGTAGAAAAAGAGAAATTTAGAGAGAAAAGCAACTAGGGAAAAAAAAAGGCAAGAAATCCAAAGGAAGAAAGTGCATTTAATCAAGACTATTAAAGAAGAAGTCTATGGTTTCTTTTGCAATTAATTTGATTATTCTCTTTTCTTCTTTTTTTCTTTATTATGAATAAAACCACTAAAAGCTAGGGTTTTTTATGGATCTTTTGTGACCTATATTGGTTTTCCTTATACTAAGTTTGTTGGTTTTATTCATTCCTTGTGTTAGTAATTGTCGAATGATTCATGATATTGATTTATTGGCCATTAATCATATTTAGTTTCTTTAATCAACAATTGAGAGATGTTTTTCATGGAATGAACCTCTCAACAATTCCTTTGTTTTATTATGAGTTGAGAAACCTTAATATAACATTTTATCTTTTAAGTCTTAAATAATAAGACAATTGCATTATGCGTATTTTTTTTGTTAAGAACCTCTAGCTTAACATGTCTTTTTTTGTTAATTGATACTCGAAAGAGATTGATCGATCACCCTGGTGACTTAATAGTAGCACGAGATGAATATGTTGGACCTAGCTTGGGAGTTTTGGTAAACCAAACTTGTTTTGATGATTACAAACACATCTACAAGCTAACACTAATTCAAGTTGGTGTGTAAGATCTTGTAGGTACATTAATTTTTTTTATGAAAGGCTTTTAGAATAAGAGTTTTAGGAAAAACTCTAAGTATTCAAAGCTAACAGGTGTTGATGCATTTCAACAGGTACTGAACTTCATCAATGATCGTTGAAGATTCTCAATAAGCATTGAAGTGACACTTAAAAATAAGTTAAAGGTTTTAAACCACTCAACCAATGACTCTCTCAAGGCACAACAGGCACTGCATCACGTAGACACTTGAGCTTCACAAGTTGACCCTCACAATGGGCATTACATTTTTGCAATGGGCATGGCTCATCGATACCTCAATAAGCATTGCATTTTCACAATGAGAGTTAGACCAAGTGACTTGATGTGAACAGAACTCTCAAAGTCTCGACAAGGGCATTGGACTTATGCCAATGAGCATTAGAAAAGCACCCAGGCAGAGCTAAAGTTTCTAAACCCTCCAATGAGAGATGTTCAAAAATTCAATAGGCATTGGAATCATTTTCAACAAGCATTAAAAATAAGCCAACAGCTGTTGAGACACTATAAAAATCTTGAAAAACAGAGCATCAAGTTCACATCATTTTGGAAACTTCAACGGGCATTGTCCATATCCCAATTGGACTTGAAGCTGAATTCTAATAGGCATTAACAGTCATTGAAGAAGTTGGTGACTAAAAAATTGAGAAAGTAAGAAGAAGAGCATGTAGACAAATCTCTTTTTAACAGCTAGTTCGAATGGGCATTTTAATGAAATAAATGGTCATTGAAGTTGTATTCTTACCCAATAACGAGCATGGAGACTGTTCAACAGGCTTTGAGTGACTACTTTATGACATGGAGTTACAATCTTCTTTCTAACAACTAGTTTTGTGTCTCTACATATAAAAGGACTCTCCCACAATAAAATAAAAAAAAAAGAGAAAAAAGATGAAAGTAAATATATTATGTTGTGAAAACAATCATTAATAAAGAAGTGAAAATAAGTGAGATCTAGCTTCAAGGGAAGATCTTTGTCAAAACTTGTAAAAGTCATCTTCAAAACAGAGTTGAAGAGCAAGCTTTAAGACATATCTCAAAACTTTTCACCAAGTCAAGCAATTCTTGTGAGTGTATTATTTATTGTTTATTACTTGAGTGAGAGTATTCTTTCTCATCTTTAAGTTGTAAATTCTTCATGTTGGCCTAGGGCACCGAAAAGGGGGGATTGAATCGGTGGGTTGTTTTAAAATTAAGAAGAAGATTTATGTGTTTAGGAAGTGAAGAAAGAAATGAGAAGAATCAATGCAAAGGTTCATAATGGTTCATGTGTTAACAAACCCTACGTCCACTCCCCAATTCTACACAATTGGGTATTTCACTTAACTAACCTGGTGTTTCCAAGCTCACACCAAACTTATACAACATGCATTTTATGGCTCACACAAAACCCTTACAACTTGTGTTTTCTAGGCTCACACAAAAACCTCTTACAAGTGTTTTTAGGCTCACACTTTAACCTCTTACAAGAGTTTTAGAATATAGGCTAATGCTCAACCTATTTACAATGGTGTTTATTGCTCACACCAAACAATCAATATCACTTAAAAAAGAGTAAAAGAATGAGTAGCAAATTGGCAAGAGTTTGGTTATAATTAATTCAATTCTCTTCCATTTAAGTATTTATAGCCCACATCCACCAAAGAGATGTTAATCTAAAACTATCCCAAAATCTCTAAGTTGTGTTAGGCAAATTTTGCATTAAATGCTTGTTAGACAGAAATTGTGGTCGTGAATTTCTAATTTACACTAAAGAGCCTGAAATTGCGGCAAGGAACCCCAATCTATGTAATGGCTAGTCCACATGTCATTCATCCATTGGTTGTCTAAGAAAAATAGTCATTGTATTCTACTTGTTACTTAAAAGTCGCAATCGCAAGTTGTCTTTGCTTTAAGCACAATTGAGACCGTGAATTCCTCTGTTTGATGAAGAAATTACAACTTCTTGAGTCATGGTTGCGAACAAAAATTCGCTCTCGTGATTTTGATAACCACAGATACCTTGGACACTTGGCGTGCTGTGGTTGTGGCTTTGGTTCCCTCCTTTGTCATTATGAAATTTGCAGTAACAGCACAGGACACGATAGCCACCACAAATTCCTCTGTGACTATTGCTCATTTCCTTCAGCTAAGTCACGCCTGTGAATTCCTCTGGCCTAGCTCCTTATATCTTTACAACTTATTTGTGGTCATGATTTAAGGGATACACACCGTAAATTTAGATGACCTTCACAAGGTTGGAGATTTTGATTTTCATCCAACTTCCAATTTAAAAACTATCTTGTAAACTGCAAAACAATACTTAATGAAGACATTAGAACTGATCAATCTCTAGTGTCAAGATCAAAAAGGGTTCATGACTTAGGTTGAACCAACCTAGTCCAACACTTTAGAGAAAGTTTTTGGTTTAAGAGATCTTAGAAGATCTAAATCTTTTTTATGAAAGGTTTAAGGTAGTACCTATAAAAAATTTGGGAAATGATTTTAGTAGCACCCGAAAATCTACTTTTAATAGGTTGGTAGTGCCAAAAACTATTAGTGTAAAGGTGATTAATGGCAGCTGGTAGCTATCTAGATAGTAAAAGGCTCTGGTGGAAGACTAAAGGAGAAGACATAAGTAGGATTGTCTCAACCTTTATAAATCGATTGTCCCAATTTCTCGTTATTTTTACATAAAAATTTAATTATTTTTTACTTGCCATTACCCTATTCAACTCCCCCTTCTAGAGCACCAAGGGACAACAATTGGTATTGGAACTTGTTTTTATCTATCTAGGCTTAAGTGCTCAGAGTAAAGATTATGACAAGTCATGAGGAATCACAATCAATCCATAAGCCACCATTCTTCAAAGGACATGACTACCAGTATTAGAAAAATCATATAGAAATTTGTTTAAATAGTGAAACCAAATCTATTGAACAATGTCAAAGAAGAAAGAAAAGTTCCAACTAAATTGGTTAGAGGTGTCTTCTTCCAAACCCTAGAGTGAATGGACAGTGGAATAAAAGAAGGAAAATCAAAAAAATATATAAGCCATGCATGTTCTCTTTTATGTTATCCACAAATCTCAGTATGCAAAGTTGCAAATATGCACATCAACAAAAAAATTCTGGGACACTTTGCAGACTCAGCATGAAGGCACCAGTGAAGTTAAAAAGAAAGCAATACAAATGCATACTTACATGTATGAAACATTTGTATACCAGCCTGGTGAATCCATTACTGAGATGTATAATAAGTTCATTGACATTATGGGCACTCTCAAAACTCTTAGAAAGTCCTACTCCAATAAAGAAATGGTTGCAAAGAACCTAAGAACTCTTCCCAAAGAACAAGTGGGAAGCTAAAAAGACAGCCATAGAGGAGGTTAATAAGCTGGAAGTTCGATCTCTGGATGAACTCATGGGAAAGCTTATGGCTCATGAAATCACACTTGAGAAGAAGAGTGAGAAAGAAAGTCTTGACCTTAAAAGCCAAAAAAGTATGTTATGAATCCTCTTCTTCTTCTTATTTGCTAACATCTTCTAATGATGATGAAAAAAAAAATGAAAATGAGCAACTTGCCCTCATAACAAATAAAGTAAAAACATTTCTCTTAAAGAGCAAAAGGGCAAAGAGATACAATAAGAAAAGTAGTAAGAGTCAACTCATTTGTTATAGATGCAATAAGAAGGGGCACATCAAGTTATATTATCCCAAGGTAAAGAAGAATAAAGTTCCTACCAAGAAGTACACCTTCAAGAAAGATAAAGAATTATACAAGGCTACTCAGGAAGACACAAGTGACTCCAAACCCGATGAAGAGGACACCAGAAAAGAGCTAGCCAATCTACGTCTTATGGAAATTGTAGAGAGATCAGATGAGTCCTGAAGTGAGCACTCCTCTGACAACGATACTGATAGCGATGGCGAGAATGATGTAAATCCCTTTGATTCTTATTCTATAGATGAGATATATTCAATTATCACCAAGCTAACCATGAAAGTTGAGACTCTCAAGTCTAGCATCTCTACTTCTAAGAAAGATAATAAATCCTTAAAGGATTGTGCTAAGAGTCAAGAGACTCTGGGTAAAGAGGTTGAGTCTCTAGTTGTTGAGAATTCTAAGCTCAGGGATAATCTCAGCAAATTCACAAAAGGAAATGAGAAACTAGACTTCATCCTTGAAATTCAAAGGAGCCTATCCATTAAGCATGGATTAGGATACAATACTACTACCTCTACTACTCCTTCTACTTCCAGAATAGTCTTTGTCAAGGCTAAGGAAGTTAGCATGCCTAAACCAATGAAAATGCCAAGACCAATGGCACAAAGGCTAAGTCTCAGCCTATTCACACATAAATGAGACATGCTCCTTTTAGAGCCAACTATGCCCATATGTATTTTTCTTACAAGCCTAAGAGGCAAAGTGTTTAAAGGCATAAAAATTGGCTTAATCATGGATATAGGTATACACCTTACATGAGAGCACCTCACATAAGAAACACTCCTAGACAATTAGTTCAAAGGAGTTACAAATCCTATAAACACCATGTGCATGTTTCACCTAGGAATAAGACACTTGTGCACTTTAATGGTGAATGCTTTTATTGTGGTATCTATGGCCACATTGCCTTTCTATAAGGCATGATGAGTAGATAGCTACAACTAACCCTCTAAGACCTAAGAAGATAGGTGAACCTAAGACTTAATTTTCTTTTTTTTTTTTTTATAGATCTGCTTGAAATCCCAAGTTGGAAAGCAAGAGTGGTGTCTAAATAGTGAATGTTTGAAGCACATGATAGGAGAAAATGAGTTCTTCACTCAATTAGAGAAAAATGGAGGACTTAGGAATATATCCTTTGGGAACAATAGGAAAGCCAAAATCATTAACAAAGGTAGAATTGGTAAGGATGTTGATTCACCCATTCTTGATAAAGTTTTGCTTATTGATGAACTTAAATATAATTTGTTGAGTGTAGTCAACTTTGCGACAAAGGCCTCAGAGCTATGTTTGAACCACAAGATTGCAATGTATCAAGGATGAGTGACAATAAAATTTTATTCATTGGTAGGAGAATTCATAATATTTATGTCATTGATTTAAATTCTCTCATTAACCGTGGTGCAAAGTGTCTAGTATCTATAATGAATAAAGGTAAAACCTGCCATAAAAGGCTAAGACATGCTAGCATGGAACTCATTAACAAGCTGAAAAGAAGAAACTTAGTTAAAGGTCTATCAAAAATCAAGTTTGCAAAGGGAAGAGTTTGTAAAGTATGTCAAAAAGGAAAATAGATAAAATCTTCATTCAAAGCCAAAAATAAGGTAAGTTTAACTAGACCCTTACAAATGTAACCTTTTAGAGTGTCTAGCTTGGGAGGCATTCATTATGCATTTATCATAGCAGATGATTACTCTAGGTTCATTTGGGTGTTGTTCCTTTAGCACAAGGACTCTATTTTTGATGTATTTAAGACCTTTGCATAGAGAATTCAAAACCAACAGGATTTGAAAATCTCTTCAATTAGAAGTGACCATGGAGGAGAGTTTGAGAATGCTAAATTCCATAACTTTTGTGTTAAGAATGTTATCTCACACAACTTCTCAACTCATATAACACCACAACAGAATGGTATGGTAGAAAGGAAGAATATAACTCTTCAAGAGATGGCTTGGACTATGTTGAATGAGTACAATCTTTCTAAGTATTTATGGGTTAAAGCTGTAAACACTTCTTGTTATGTCTTAAATAGAGTATTGGTCAGGCCCTTGTTGAAGCAAACTCTCTGTGAGTTATGGAACAATAGGAAGCCCAAGATTGCATATTATAGAAGCTTTGGTTATAAGAGTTTTATTTGAAACACTAAAGACAACCTTAGCAAATTTGACTCTAAATTCGATGAAGGAATTTTCCTTAGATTTTATACTACCAGCAAAGGGTATAGAGTCTTCAACAAGAGAACACATATTGTTGAGAAGTCAATGCATATTATTTTTTATGAATCTGATCCCACTTCTTCAAGAATAGAAGAATTTGTTGATGATCTTACAGGTCCCATGAGTGAGCTAAATATTAGAAAAGAAGGGAAGAATGTGGATAAGCCACAAAAGATGAGGAGTGAAGAAAATTTAGATCAACCACTTCCCACTCCAAATGAAGAGCAAACTCAACTGGAAAGGGACTGGATCTTCAAGAAAATCATCAAAGAGATCTCATTATTGGTGATCCTTCAAGTTGGGTAACTATTAGATCATTATTTAGAAATGCATGCATCAATCTTGCTTTTGTTTCCTTTATTGAGCCTAAAACCATAGATAAGGCCATAAAAGATGAACATCACGTAATTTCTATGCAAGTTGAACTCAATCAGTTTGAAAGGAACAAAGTAATGACCTTAGTTCCTAGACCTCATAAACATTCCATTATTGGAACCAAGTGGGACTTTAGGAATAAGCTTGATGAGTGCGAAACTATAGTTAGGAATAAGGCTCCATTAATAGCCAAAGGCTATAACCAAGAAAAGGGAATTAACTTTGATGAAACCTTTACTCCAGTAGCAAGGTTGGAAGCCATTAGGATTTTATTTTCATTTACAACTTATATGAATTATAAAATATATCAAATGGATGTCAAAAGTGTTTTCCTTAATGGCTACATTGATGAAGAAGTATATGTTGCACAACCCCCTAGTTTTGAAAGCCATTGTTTTCCTAACCATGTGTTCAAGCTCACCAAAGCCTTATATGGCTTAAAGCAAGCTTTAAGAGCTTGGTATGAAAGGTTGAACAACTTTCTTGTAAAGAAAGGGTTTTCCATAGGGTTGGTAGACATAACACTCTTATCTAAAGAGAAGAATGGAAACTTACTGCTTGTACAAATATATGTAAATGATATCATTTTTTGTGCCACTAATGTTTGCTTGTGAGAAGATTTTTCAAAAGTAATGAAAAGTAAATTTTAGAAGAGTACGATGGGAGAACTGAAGTTCTTTCTCGAATTACAAACCAAACAAGGAAAAGAGGGAATCTTCATCAACCAAACTAAATATACAAGGGAGCTAATTAAAACATTTGGCATGAAGAACAGCAAACCATGTAAAACTTTAATGAGCAACAATATCAAGCTAAGCACAGATAAACATGGTAAGGTTATGGATCAAAAGTTGTATAGAGGTATGATTAGTAGTCTTGTCTATATAATCGTATCTAGGCCAAACATTATATTCAGTGTATGTTTATGTACTAGATATTAGTCTAATCCCAATGAGTATCATATGCATATTGTAAAACACATACTCATAAACCTTATTGATACTTCCAACTTAGGACTTTGGTATCCTAAGAGTTCTTCATTTGAGTTAAAAGCATTTTCAAATGTTGAGTTTGCTGATTGTACCCTAGATAGGAAAAACACTTCAGGCACATGCCAATTACTTGGCGAATGTTTGATGTCTTGGAGTAGCAAAAGCAAAATTCAATTGCTTTGTCTACTGCTAAAGCTGAGTATGTGGCAGCAGGTCTTTGTTGTGCTCAAATCCTATGGTTAAAGCTACAACTTCTTGATTACAGGGTTATTGTAAATCAAATGGTTATCCAATGTGATAACACTAGTGTCATCAACTTGTCTAGGAATCCTATTCAGCATTCTAAGAGTAAGCATATAGATATAAGACATCACTTTATTAGGGATCATGTTAATTATGGTGATATTGTATTGGAATTTGTTGATACTAATCATCAATTGGTAGATATTTTCACTAAAATTTTTTGTGATTAAAGGATGCAATTCATTAAAAAATAACTTGGAATGATTGATGGAAGTATATTGAGTTAACATCAATAGGTTATTCTCTTTCACCCTTGATGATTCATGCTTAATTGTTGATTGATTGATGATTAATATATTACTTGAATTTTGCTTAAAATGATTACCATTAAAGTCTTTAGATTCTATAATCTAAAAATTTTAATTGTGTATTATCCTAATTAATGTCCCGATATTAATTAAATTCATGATTATATTAGTGAGTTTAATTAATAATTTACATCAACTAAGTTTTCAAAATGTTTTTTTATTTGGAATATCTATTTTAAACTTAATTTTGTTTTGGAAAACAAGGCCTACAGCCTTTACGAGTTCTCCAATGACCATTGTGTTATTAGTGAGTTCCACATTTTTACTTTTATATGTATCCACAATCATCATGAATTTCCAATAACCGTCGTTCTTCATCCAATGAGTGTTGCGAGTAACAACCATCATTGAATGAAGAACACTTGTTTGATCAAGCTAACGGTCATGTCTAACCGTCATTGTTTTCATTATAATAGTCATTGACCACTCCCAACAGTCACTTTTTTTTTAAAGAAACATGGAACTTTTCAAACTTCTATATAAACCTTCTAAGCCCTAAACTTGTTTTACTTTTGTTTTTACTTTGCTTTGGCTTTCTCTCTATCTCTCTCTGCATTTATTGTCATCAAACACCAAACCAAATGGCACCCAAAGCTGAATTAATCAAGAGATACAAGCAACAGGCTAGGAAAAAACCCATAACCCTCCTACTCAAGTTCAAAAACTGGGAAAAATTTAGCCTCAATGCTTGCACAATAAAAGAAAAGATCATTTGAACCATCCTCAATACCTCAATCCTTGAAGAAAGCCAAATCTATCTAAGAATAAAAAAAAAGGTAAGGAGACAGAAACATAGCAAACCCCTCTTATGCTTTAGAAATTCCACCTCAAAATAGAGAAGGAGAAGGAATTGGCCCTTAAACTCCTTAAAAGACATCTTGGGGGAGGTAAATTTTTTGAATGAGGTGATTTGGTCGCAGAACAAGTAGAATATCTTATAATAGGGATAGGGTGGGAACTCTTTTGTCACATAAAAGAGCCCTCCTATATGGAGCATACTATTGAATTTCAAACCACCTTAGAAGTTCTAGGAAGTGATTTTCATGCATATGCACAAGAAGGGATAATCAACTTCATAATCTTTGGTAAGAAATACACCCTAAGGCCAAATGAGTTGGTGAAATGCTTCGATGCCACCATTGTTGGAATAACAAAGCATCCTTCCACCTTCAAAGTGGATGTGAACCAATCTTGGAAGTTAATCATGGATGGAAAAAGCAACTACAATAGCAATAATAGCAAGGCATGAAAAATAAAAGGCCAAGCCTTAAGGATAGCTCACTGATTCATAACCTAGAATATCAATGGTAGAACATAATCAAATGGTAATTGCACCAATACAAACCTATTTTATCTCTAGTGTATGAAGAACAAGCAAAGGATCAACACACCCATGTTCTTAATGCAAAGGATAGATGGTCAAGTGGGAAAAGGGAATGAGTTTGTGATGTGGCATTACATAACCAGGATTGCTAAGTATGTAAAGGTTATATCCTCAACATAAGGAGAACTTGAGGAAAGGAACATTGTGTTAAAGAAACAACATAATGAATCCATTTACGAGAAGATGTTATTGAGCATAAACATTCCTCAAAGGCTCAACTTTGGCTTGATAAAGAGAATTTCAGAAGAAGGAGAAATACCTGAACCAAAATAGGATGATGAAAAGGTTGACGAAGCCATTTGAGCAAGGATTACTGCTGTGGAAGAAACTGAAACTAGTGCTCTTGCTTTTACTCTTGCTACTGCTACCTCTCTCAAACTTTGATCAAAACGTCCTTGATCAACTAGCAACCATCTTCAATATTGTTCAAAGGGTTAAATCCTCCACCATCTCCATTCACCAAAAGGTATAAAAACCTCAAAGGGATTTGAAGGATGTCCACTAGACCCTACATTGGATTGTGGAAAGGCTAAATTTGCCATTTAGAAGTCTAACTACTCCAACAGAGTCAGATGCAATAGCAAAACCCAAGGACAAGACTTAGAACCTTCCTTAGGACTTTCACCTCTAATCATCTTCACGTTGCATATTTATCTTTATTTTCTCAAAAATGTTGATGCAAGGGACAACATTTTTTTAATGATATAAATATTCTCTCACTTTGCTCATTCTTATTTGAGTTACCTTTGTTGTTTTTATACTTATGTATTGTTTTTTATAATAACAAAAGGGGAAAAATAACTAAAGAACTTGGAATGTTATAAATGGGGGGGAAAGTATGAAGGAGCAAGGCAAGCTAAGGAAAATGATATGTATATTACTTAAGATTTGTATAAATTTATTTTGCAAAGAACTTGGTTTGTATAACTTGTTCTAACAGTGTATAAATAATAAAACAAAGAGGGAGTAAAATGATCCATTATAACTTATGCACTTGTCTTTATACCTAAGATTTATATGATGCACATTCCTTGTAAGATTATTTATCCTTAAATAAGTTGTTTGTCATCATCAAAAAAAGGGAGAATATTGGACCTTACTTAGAAGTTTTGGAAAACCAAGCTTGTTTTTATGATTACAAACACATTTACAAGTTAACTCGTGTTTAAGTTGATGTGTAAAATCTTTTAGGTACATGAATCTTTTGATCAAAGCCTTTTAGAAGAAGAGTTTAGGGAAAAATTTTAAGTATTCAAAGCCAATGGATGTTGTCGCATTTCAACAAGTGTTAAACTTAATCAACGGGCATTTAAGGTTCTCAACAGGTGTTAAAGTGACACTCAAATGTGAGTTAAAGGTGACACTCAAAAGTGAGTTAAAGGTTCTGGACCCCTTAATCAATGGCTCTTTCAAGGCACAACAAGCGTTGGATGACTCAAAACTTGAGCTTTGCAAGTTGACCCTCATAAGAGGCGTTGCATTTTTGCAATGAGTGTGGCTTATTAATACCTCAATAGGTATTGCATTTTCACAATAGGCATTGGGATCCTTTTCAACAAGCATTCAAAATAAGCCAATAGTCATTGAGACACTGTAGAAAATCTTGAAAAATAGAGCATCAAGTTCATATCCTTCTGCAAACTTCAATGAGCATTGTCCATATCCCAATTGGAATTGAAGTTGAATTCCAATAGGCATTGAGAAGCTCCAACAGTCATTGAAGGAATTGGTGACTAAAAACTTGAGAAAGTCAAAAGAGGAGCGTCTAAAGAAATCTCTCTCGAACAACTAGTTCCAACAGGTGTTTCAATGAAATTAACGGCCATTAAAGTTATATGCTCACCCAACAACAAGCGTGGAGATCGTCCAACAAGCATTGAGTGACTACTTTATGACATGGAGTGACTGTCTACTTTCTAAAGGCTAGTTTCGTTTCTCTGCCTATAAAGGGACTCTCCCATAACAAAATTTAGTATGAAAAAAAGAGAAAAATGGTCAAAAGTGATTACATTCTGTTGTGAAAGCAATCTTTAATAAAGAGGTGAAAACAAGTGAGATCTAGCTTCAAGGGAAGCTCTTTATCAAAAGCTTGCAAAAGCCATCTTCAAAATAAAGTTGAAGAACAAGCTTTAAGACATATCTCAAAACTCTTCAACAAGTTAAGCAATTCTTGCGAGTATATTCTTTATTATTTGTTGCTTGAGTAAGAGTATTCTTTCTCATCTTTAAGTTGTAAATCCTTTAAAGGAAGTTTTTAGTTTAAGAGATCTTAGAAGACCTAAATTATTTTTGTGAAATTTTTAAGGTACTACTTGTAAACTATTTTGGGAAATGATTTTAATAACACCCGAAAGTCTACTTATAATGGCTTAGTAGTACTCGAAAACTACTAGTGTAAAGGTGTTTGATAGCACCTATAAGCTATCTAGATAGGAAAGGTTGTAATGGAAGACTAGAGGAGAGGACATATCCAAGATTGTGTCGAACCTCTATAAATTGATTGTCTCAATTTCTCATTGAACCCCCAGCCACTTTTCTCCATTGATTGTTACCTATTACTACAAGTTTTCACTGTATTTTCTTATTTATAATTTCAATTATCATTTATTAGTGATTCTTTAGATAATATAAGATACAAGATACTTAGTACTTAAAACTTGATCCTCATAGAAACGATATACATACTCACAAAGTACACTTTACTGCTTTTGACATGTGCACTTGCAACTTACAGGGTTTTCATATAGCAGGCACCCCTTATCAACTATCGAGCTTTTTCACTTCTCGAATGGTATCTGCCACTTTCTTATCAGTCTAATTAGCAATTCGAGATACAAGCCTTATTGATATGGGTCTTGTTACTACTCCCATAAATGTATGCTCAAAGTAAAACTATTGCATATCAACTCAAAAATAAATAACTTATCAAATACAATATAAATTCAATAATAACTGAGAAAGACATTTAACAGTGACCTCCTATAAAAGCATCGATCTTAAGAAGCTCTTACATCTTACACAGTCCTTCGCCGACTTCTTAAAATACCTTACTTCATGCTGTTAGAGCTTCTATTACAATACTTGTAAGGTTAAGATGGCTGATACCATCTAAGTATTCCAGTAGGCAAACCAAATTTTGTCGAATATAAACTATTATCGTTGGGACAACTATGATCAACATCGCATGCACAAAGAACTTGGGCAAAAATTCAGCAAAATGTGGGATCTCGGTCACTTCATCTTAAAGGCTGTATATATCAATTTTTCCTTGCCTCAAATGATACCTTTTTTATACACTTTTTGAGTTTTGACACCGATTCAACTTTAAAGAGCTACCATTACAATTTAGGTTTATTATTTTGGACACGTATCCCTCATTAATTGTAATATTTTTCCTATGCACACACAATTCTCTACTATCCGCATCAAAGTGCCACACTAGTTCTTCCACAAGTTGTAAGGGTGATCTTGCTAGCTGTAGTTGGCTAATGCTCCTAAGATCCATCTGCTTAATGCCATCAATCTTATCTTTTGTCGAAACTTACAACGATAACCAAAAAAATTTTTTACCATGCAACAATATTCCATGAAACATATATTCAAACTTGCCTTAACAACAAGCCCTAAATTTTATTTTTCCCCACTTTTATATCTTGCAACATGAGAATCTCTCTTTTACCTATTTATTGGAAACAGTATGTAACTTCTTATTATTTGCACACCCATATATATATTTAAATATAACACTAGTTACAGCACATGAAATAATTGTCAATGGCATATCATGTCATCATTTACTATATACCTTTACATTCTCAGACTTCATCCCTAATGGTGTACTTGTGAATTGAGCAAACTCCATTTTTGCCACGTGCTAAAACACTTTCTTCCTCTCGGCTGGCAGCGCCTTCCACATTCGCGCTACCTATCATGAATATACATTTATATTACATACACAGTAGTATGAAATTTAAGAACTCATATTCCCTTGACAGTACGTGTAATTTTAAGTTATTATTCCTAAACATTCATACCCTCTTTTTTTCCATCCTATATGCCATGGATTTGCTAACATTTTTCCATTTTTTTTTTTAGCATACTAATTAATTAATGTCCCTTACCTCTTCATTGCTTAACTTTAATTCACCATTACCATCGCTTGAACCAGCCAAAATTAAACTAGCCCTGCACCATCAACATCAAATTATATGGTTAGCATTGTTCAACAAACTGCATATACTTTATATTAGTGGAACTAAAACCCTTTATTGTAAAGTCCAACGTTATTAACTGATTATTACATTTTTCAATTTATATCACTAACAATAAATAGAAATACAACTCATTTTTCATGTAAATATAACTTCCCCCCTTCACTTTCTCTTCCAAACCCCAATGACTTGCATCTTCCCTATTCTCCCTTCTCCCACCATCCATTATCTATAATATATACCACTTCTTTTCATTTACATTAACAATAATTGTATGACTTTTGTTTCATATATTTTCGAATCCTCATTAAATATTATAAAATATTTATTGTCACCATTATTTGTACTTTCTTGCATATACTACTACTACCTTCTGTGACAATATTGCCATTTTGTACCTTTCTAAACGAAATCACTTGCGACTCCCTCAAAATATCACTTGTGTATATTTTTCTTCTTTTTTTACTTGTCCATGTAACTAACCTTACTTTTTTTAAAAAAAATTTATTTCCCTATTACACCAAGACCTTACACAACTTCATTGTATCCTCATTTCCTTTCACTTAACGAACTATGTCTTTCTTTCACACCTTTACCACCTAATCCCATCCAACTCAGTTGCTACTTTTTTCCCTCTCCTTTTCCATTTCTCTAACTAAAAACTATCTCGCATAACCTTTTCTTGTACATAACCCACCACTGTTTGCTAACCAATCGCCCACCTTTCATGTCCTATTCACCTCTTTTATTATTAAAACCAATAATAAAAACTCACAAGTACACATTCTGAGGCTGCTTGACCATATCATTGTTCTAACGATTGTCCCCATCACTCCGTTTTTAGCACGGTGACATTTTCCCACTATATATCTATTCTACAACAACCTCATTAGAAAAATAATTCAATATGTATTGTATTATATTATATTACTAACTATTTACACAAACTCCATATATATAACATACTATATGACACCAACTTGTACATCATTATTGCCACACTCAATTCTGCAGTATTAATTAGCACTATTGCACATCACTGCAATATCTCAACATTTTTTTTGGTTTCATTTATATTTATCAAATGACCCAATGTAATTGCAAAGTATTGATCTCTTTATGTTTAATATGTTATTATTAACTATATATTATTCATTTGTCCAATGATTATTTTCAACCATTCATATCAACTTTAATTATCCCCAACACTAATAATTAGTACATTTTACAAATAATAGCTCATTAACCATTCCCAACATTTCATTTTTATTGTTAGTATAGGAGGTTTAATGTGATGATTATAAGTTTACATTTTCTTATAGACAAATCCATAGACTATGCAACAATCTTATTTTTAGAGATTTTGGCTTTGCCAAATACAGTTTTTATTGCTTGTTCATATGTACTACTTACGAAACAATGCATAAGTTTAATTACTTAAATTCATCATTTGATTACATTTTTTACGTATGTAAGACAAACTTGAATACAGTTTCATGCATTATTTGATTACATTTTATGGTTATGTGCGACAAACTTTATTAAGAACTCTTTAGTTACCATAAATTATGCGTTAACACTTTAATCAACTTTTTCCATCACCACTTGTAACTTTATAAATATTGTTCTTCCTATTAAACATAATATAATTAGTTTGCAACCCCATAGAATTATTTAAATTAAGGTTATGTTTAATTTAGAGGTGATAGTAAACAACTGTATATGAGCCATCAATGCAAATATGGCAAAGTTCCCGAGGTTTTCTATCCCCTATGGAAATCTACTCCAAAGAGGTCCAAAATCCTTGTTTTCTCACTCCATGATATAAGAATTCAATAAATTTTTATCTTTGCTAAAGGGACCCAAAAAACATTATTTCATTACTTAATTGTACTAGCTTTTTTTATATACCTTAAATTATGCTTATACTTTAGTGTTAAATTTAGTTGTCCATTGCATTTACTCAAGCATAATTTACACCTAAAAATTTGCAATTTGGAACACAAGAAGCAAAAGAACAAGAAGAAGAAACGAGGCTAGAAACAGGATCCCCCTGCAAATCCTCATAGGAGCAAGAATGGTAGATCTTGATCCTTGTGAAGGATCAAGATCAAATTTTTTGTTAATATTAGTGTTCTCTTGATTTCATAAAACTACACATCAGTTTATGTACGTAAACCAATTAGTCATAACATGTTACAAATTCAGATGATAAAGGAAAGTTGCACAGAAACCTAGAGCAAAAGACTAACTTCGATTTCTTAATGTCCAAAAATAATGAGGAATATCAGAGAAATATACTTATATCCTTTTGGTTCCTAAATTTTCTTCACAACCAAATCATTTGAGGTTACAAAAAGAAAATCTCAACCAACAATTTCCCAATAAATACTTGGGTGTGAAGAAAATTTAAGAAATAAAAATACATTTACGCTAACCACGGCCAACACTCACAACTTTCCATCTGTTGCTCTTTCTATCAAACATAACAAATTTAATTATTAACTATCATAACAAGCATAGTGGGCATCAGCTGTGTTGATAGTGAAGTGAATAAGAAACTTATGCGGATGTGTTTCTCTTTAGGGATGGGGGTGGATTTGGTTGTTAGATTTCATTACATGGCATGAATATAGGTTTTCTTGGTAACTTAATATTATCAATAGTTTCCTGGAATTTTCTTGTTAAGCATTCTCTCTTTTTTTGTTTCTTAAGCTTTCATTTCCCTTTACAGTGTAAATGAGGATATGTTAAGATGAAATAGGGGACTATGAGTGAAAATTAAATTGATTAAGAAATAGAAAGAAAATTAACTAAAGAGACATCAAATTTGAGTTCTTCAGAATTGATATTTTCAATGTTCTTGCTTCAGTTTTTTGTTGTTGTTGTTGTTGTTTGTGACATTGATTATCTTTTGCTATAATTGCCTTCTGCAATACGTGTTTTAACATTTGATTAGTTTATTTTGATCATAGAAATCTGAAACCAATATATAAAATATATTTTTTTATACTTATTAGCTACAATGCCTGCAACCAATAAGTAATAAAAATGGATTTTAACCTATAAAATTTTCTTAGTTTTCCTCACTTTTTTCCTAATTTTCTGCCCCTATTACTCTTACTGTAAATTTTCTCTAATTTTCTCCTTTATCTATTTCTTTCTTTTCATTATATTTATTAATTATTCACAACAGTATTTAAATCTAATTAACATTAATTGAACCCAGACAAAAATGGATATCAACAAGATTAATTGAACAAATAAAATTATTACATCTTAACCCTTGTCACTCTTTACTACTTTATAAACCCCATCTTTTCCTTAGCCTCTCCACATGGGTTTCTATTATCTTGTGCCTTCAATTATGTTGTTTTCTTGTTTGCCACATCGTAAAAATCCTGTTTTTTTAAATAGTTTTGCTAGGATGATACTGTTTGAAGTTCATTTCATTCAAATATGAGCATCACCTATAATCCATGAAAAACAAATCAATTTAGAAACTTCAATGCTTCACTAAACCACCAAGAAAGGCCATGATCATCAACAGACCATTAGAGGGAATCAAGACATGGAACTGACATTTTCATGAAAAAGATGATGACTGTGATATTTTCACAAGATAGTGGTTTTTTATAACAACATATATCCTTTATTTAAAGAAGAATGCGAGTCTTTCATCTTTTCATCAATCTATCAAACATAAGAAAATTAAACAACTCTCCTTTTGCAATCATACATGGCACAACAATCTTATACCCATTTACCTTCCCATTTATCCTAAATATATGGATTTCTATAATTCTAACAATAAAAATTTCTAATTATTTACAATGCACTGCCTTCTTCCGACACTAATCTTGCCATAGATACATTCTAATTTCATAAATTTTTATCTTTGTCCAAAACCAATATTTTAATATCAAGTTCTTACCTTATTTTCCTATCTCTTTTCCCTATTGCAGCAATTTGTAACTTCTGCTCCGACAATCAACTTTCGTCCCTTTCAGCGTTGAAACTGTGCACTACACTTGCTTTCACTCTTCCACAAGCCAATGTTTCCCCTACACCTTCTCAACCATCTTTATTTTAAACAAATTACCTTGCTATCAATTATCTATCTTTTTTCCACTCGTTTAATTGTTAACATACTAATATATCTCTTTTTCTTTTCTTTCCCATTGTCTTTCTCTAGGAAGTTTGGCTTCTCACTCTTTCCTATTTCACCGCCTTAACTCGAAGTTTGACTCATTTATTTGGAACCCTCTTCTCTTTGCTTTCTCTCTTAATTATTTGTGATATTGAACCCCATTTGGACCTATCTTATTCTACTTTTTTATCTTTTTGTTTCAATTTTGTAAACAAACTTTTCACCACTCCTCTCACAAAAAAACCTTTTCACCATGCCATCATACGGTGTTGCCATATGAATATTGTATTCATTCTTGCCATTGAGAACAACATATTTAATTTCTACAATTCATCTAAAGATTCTGGAAATTATCTATATTGAAACTCAAAGGGAGGGGACAGAATTCAATAGTCATGTGAAGTTCTAATTTATCATTTATACGTATGCTATGAATAATCTCATTAATGTAACGCAAGTTTCGATGTAGTGTTGCAAAATCTCTGAAAACTAAAGCTCACGGCAAACAAACTCCATTTGTTATAAAACACGCTGTAATGGCAATTCATGGAAAGGAGCAAGATGAGGATATCTAACTGGTAAGGATTTAAAGAAGGTCCTACGAACTTGAAGAGTACCTAACCTCCAATCACAGTGAAAATGGAAGCATAAGCATAGTTATTAAGCCAAAATAATAGATATTTTCCCCTATGTAAGCGTCAAGTGCCTTCTCCATAAGGCTTATGCCCTCCCACTTCTTTGAAGGATCAAGAGTCTGCAGTTGCGCCTTGGCTAGTTGCCTGCCACTAGCACCATCTCCAGTCTACCGCCTATTTCTCTTCTTGGTGCCGCGTTTGAACCTTATCTCTAGAGTTTCTAGTGGTGGCATGGTTGGTGCAGCTAGTGGTTGTAGAGTGGCATCGTTGCCTTATAAATTGTTGGTGGAATTCAGTCTCAGAGACCATCTTCAATTAGGTATAAAAATCTGAGGAATGGGAGAAGGGTTTTTGAAAATGGAGCAAGTTTTTGAAGTTGGAACTGAAGAATGTTACTCTCCATTTTTCTTCCCTAACAGGTAGCAGTCGAAGCAATTCCTTTCGTTTGTCTTTGACGAAGCCCCACACCAATCTCTCTCCTAGAATAGCTTATCATTTGTTGCCAAGTGTAACATCTCTTGATTTGGAGATGTTCATTCTGCGCTGGACCTATCCTTCTATTCTTTAAAATAAAATAACCCTTAAGGGTGAATATTAACAAGAAAATTGATAGTTTAATACTTGAAAAATATAAATATAGTTCTTTGTACGTTTGAACATTATGGTAGTACAACTTATTAAAATTGTCTTCTAAAAAAAAGAACCTATTTGAAAATGTTATTTATCTTATTTATTTAGCTAATATAATTGGAAGTACAAAATAAAATATAATTTAAATTTTTTATCATTTAATTTTTTTAATTAATAAAAGGAAATATCTTACCAAAAAAAATGTGTGTATATATGTTTCAGGAGATAGTAATTAATTTCAAAATATAAATCTTAAAATAATTGATACTACCCATACATAAGGGCTAAAGCCTAACTGCATTTAGGGCCCAATTCAATCTTGTAAACAGCATCATGATAGCAAGATTAGCTCGACCAGCAATTAGGCCCACGAGTTCACAAATCAGCATGACTCAGCTCATATATGAACAACTGAGCCCACAACTCATCCTATTCAGGAAATCATATCCCTTATTGGGAAGTTAACTCTCACTAGGAGAGAACACTCATAACTAAAAAGTAATTCGAGTCCTACTCTAATAAGGAAACAAGGCATACCAATCTCTATATAATGATCACCATTAGGTATTTCTCACACTTTACATTTGCTCACTCTATTTTTTTAGCAAATAATTGATTTAGGCATCAGAGCCTTTTAGTAACTGGTGGAACATCCCTCTCACTATTGTTATCTTACAAGAACTAAACCAAAATTGACTCAGCTGACTTCTCCACTTTAGAATACCTAGCCAAACTAGTACTCATGTTAAGTCTCACAACATCATTAGTGTGATAAGCGTGGACTTACTACAAAAAAAAAAAAACATTTTAAACCTTTTATCTTGGCCTCTCCCAATGACTCAAAAACCTCATAATGCCAAAATAAATCCAACATCCTTGCAACACAAGGGAACCAAGTCTCCAACTTCGAGGGCACACTGATTCAAGACCTCAAGCTACTACCCAGCTTACAAATGTCTACTTAAAGTTCACTGCAACATAGAGAATAGTTTAGCAAGAACTTTTATAGAACAAAAGATAATTGATTAGACAATAAACCCTCCATATTGAGCAGCAAAGGTCATCACTTATGCCACCTCAATAAGGCCAGAAAGCAAAAGACTCTACTCAAAATAAATGTAGAATTTAGGGTCATAAACATGTAATGACATGGGAAATCCTCCTACAAGCTAATGGAGAGTTAAGCTATCTGAACGAAAAGTATGTTCCTAGATGATGAAACCTTATAGAAGTAGATCATAGAAACAATCAAATGAGCATAAGGCAAAGAGCACTTTCTCATTGACTACCACTCCTATGACCACAACCCCCTCGCTCCAAAAGTGAGAATTAAGCAAGTACCCTGTAAATTCAAGCTACCCCAATTAACAACTATAGCAGGACAATTAAACCCTAGGAACCACATTTATAAGTTCATATCTAGACTAGTGCTTTAAAATTTCTTCAACATTTTGCTTGCAAAATTTTCTCCACCATCCTAGAAGGAGTAGCGCAGGATTGGTATCAAGATTTAGCCCAAAACTCCATTCACAACTTTACTCAACCCTCTCAGTTGTTCACAGCGTGGTTTATCTTAGCCATCCCCTAAATAAAGATCTCCTCTGATTTGCATGAGGTTGTTAGGGAAGAAGGGAAGTCATTAAGGAATTACGTAGCTAAGTTCAATAAGGTGGTCATGCAAATTATCAGTCTCAATCATGAGGTTATTGTGGATGATATGATTTAAAATGACAAAAATTGAGGGCTTTTCAATTCCCTGAGCATCGATCCCCTTAAGAATTTTTATGAGATGATGGAGCGAAGCAATAGGTTCATCTAGTTGGATGACAACTTGTGGCCTGCTCTCACAGTCAATATAGAAAGAATGACAAAAAGGATGAGGTGACAACAAAAATGATAGAAGCCAAGTCAGGTAAGGTAGCTCATGCTCAAGCACTAATGACGCAAATGGAAGCTTATTTTAGTACTATACGCCTCTTATAATAAGTATGAGTGAAGTCCTTCACAAGATCAAGTGAAAAAGAGAGAGGATCCACTACCCTTATCCATTAAAAAGCTTAGCCACTAGGAATAAAGACAAATGTTATATTTTCAATAAAGATGATAGGCATGACACAAAAGAGTGAAAAGATTTGAAAAATAAAAATTGAGAGACTAGTCTAACAAGGCAAGCTTAACCACTTTTAAAAAGGGCAACTTAGAGGAAAACAAGCATCAACCATAACAAAAAGAAACGTATAGGGATAAAAGGCCCAACAATAGGCAGTACGCAGGGGTGAGTGATGTAATAGATAGAAAAGTTACAAGAGGAGATAGCTCCACCTCCCCAAAAAGGTAAATTCATAAGGTGTTTTTTGCAAACAATTTAGAGAATTTAGAAGAGCTAATATTTTGCCCCATCACTTTTTCCTTGGTAGATGATAGGAAGTTGTGTACCGCCCATGCAGATGTTTTAGTGGCCTAGGGTTAAATTAAAGACTTCCTGGTCAAATGAATCCTTATGGATAATGGCATCTTGGTCAACATGATGACTGTAAAGGCATATAAAGCGCTTAAATAGGATTTCAAAAAGTTACAACCAGTCTGAACTCCTCTAACCGACCCAAGGGGAACTAAGGTGGATGTAATAGGCTATATTGAGCTGAACATGAAGTCAAGGGACATAAATATTATGAAGAGATGAAGATCCTGATTGTATAGGGAGTAACAGTAGTTAGAGGGGATCAAAAGATAGCACACGAAACTTACATAAATATTCTAAAAGAAAAGAACCATGTTATATCCATCAAGCCACTAGACTTTGCACCAAACAACACCCTTATAATTGCCAATCCTACAGTAGACCTAAGGTCTTTGCCTGTCAATGAAAGGAGAACCCTCTGAATTAGAATAGTGTCACCATCCCCATTGAAAAATGGTTCACATTAGATATCATTAGGATCGACCCTTCAGTCATTGATCATAAGGTGAACCTTAATAACTCGATTAAGTTTGTCAAACAAAAGAGAAGGAATTATATGCCTAAGTGCCAAAAGCCAACAACTAAACAAGTGTGAAAACTACTCCACATTGTGTTCATCCAAAAAGTGTAGTACTCCGACTAGTTAGCAAATGTAATGTTGGTGAAAAAGCTAAATGAAAAGTTGAGGATGTGTGTTAACTTCATAGATCTTAACAAAGCTCACCCAAAAGATAGTTACCCTCTATCTAAAATAAACTAATTATTGGACTCTACTCTAAAGTAAGAGTTATACAGTTTCATCAATGATTCTGTAGGTTACAACTAAATATGGATGTTTGTACTAAATGAAGAGAAGACAAGATTTGTCATGCACATGGACATTTAATGTTACAAAGTCATACCCTTTGGCCTTAAGAATGCAAGGGCAACCTATTAGAAGTTGGTCAACCATATGTTGAAAGATAAGGTTCGTAAAACAATCAAAGTATATATGGACAACATGATAGTGAAAAGTCGTCAAGCCGAGGACCATGCTAAAGACCTAAGGGAAGCTTTGGCAATTTTCAACCAGTACAATGTAAATCTTAACTAGAAGAAATGTACTTTTGGGGTTTAAGCAAAAAAGTTCCTTAGTTTCATGATCTCATAGAAGGGAATAGAGGTTAACCCAAAAAAGATCTAAGGAATCTTAACATGAAGCTACTTAAGCCAATCAATGAAAGAAGCTTAATACAAGGATCACAGCCTCAAGAAGATTTATCTCATTATTAGCACGACGTTGCTTGTCCATCTTTAAGACACTAAGGGATCTTAAAAAGTTCTTATGGAATGAAAAATTCAAAACAAGATGAGCCACTCTTCATGTACATGGTAACCAAAGAAACTATCACCTCATTAACAATCAGAGAAGAAATGGGAGAATATATGCTAGTGTACTACATTAGTAAATTGCTTAAGGAGGCTGAGCTAAATTACCCATTATTGGAAAAGTTGGCATACGTGTTGGTCAGCTCAGCATTAAAGCTAAAGCATTACTTTCATGCCCACACTATAACCATTCCCACAGACCAACTGCTATGCAAAATATTGTGAAAAGCTGAAACTTTAGGATATAGCTGAATAAGCAGTAAGACTTTAGGAATTCTATGTAAGATTTGAGCCAAGACAAGCAATAAAAGCTTAGGTTTTAGCTTTGCAGTAGAATTAACAAGGGTGGAGAAAAGGTGGAAATTCAATTCAATCTGAACCGAACTAAACCGGTTTAAATTGAATTATCGCATTACATGTTTTTCAAATCAAACCAAACTGAATTATATATAATATCAAATCGAACCAAATCAAAAAATTTAGTTCAGTTTAGTTTGATTTTTTGCTTTGATGGTGATACTAGCATTATCTTCAATTACGTTGTTGAAAATTGATTTGACTACCAACGTAAAAAAAACAACTCTGACAGTATCACCTATTAGAAACTCATTTTCCATGTGATGTGTACAACTTTCAAATGCTCATTCCATTGTCTTGACCCCTCAATTGAACAATTAAAATAAAATTGGATGGATTAGAAGGCAATGAAGAATGTTTTGCCAAACACCTTCTCCTATTTATTAATTACTATCTGCATAGCCATTTCACTCTTTGACTTTGTTTCTTAAATATAGAAACCAAAAATATTTTTTTTCTTTCCCTTGCTTTGAGGTAAATTATAAAAAGGGCAAAGGAGAAAGAAAGAAGCAAACATGTTCCCCACTTACCTTTTTCCATAACCAGTTGTGAAAGAACACAAATTTATTGGCAATAAAACTAGAAACTAGTAATAGAAAAAATGTTAATGGAGATGTACCATTAATCATTTGCATTTTAACACAATGGTTCAGTACAATTTTTTGAAATTTTAAAAAGTAAAAATCTAACTGAATCAAAAAATCAAAATTTGAAACTTCCAAACCATATCAAACTAAATTATTAAATAAACCAAGCTGAATTTTCAAATTAGTTCAATTTAATTTAATTTTTCAGTTTGAACTGAATAGTGCCCACCTGTAAGACTGAGTAAGATCAAAAGATAACCTCCAAGATAGAAGAATGGAAGGTATATATAGATGGAATCTCAGGCACAAAAGGGGCAGGTTTTATGATAGTCCTCAAAGGTCTAAACAAGATCACAAAAAAAAAAATTACATCGTGAGACTAAAATTTTGAGTAACTAACAATGTCATGAAATATGAAGCTCTAATCACTAGGCTATAGTTGCCACAAGAAGTCAAGGCTGAAAACCTCTCCATTTGTAGTGACCCATAGTTAGTAGTCCAACAGCTCCTCGATTAATACACCATAAAGACCCTAACATATTCAACTATGCTAAGTATGCCAAACGCCTCTTGACTAGCATAGAGATAAAAGGAGGGAGTTGGAAGCTAAAATAGATCCCTAAAGATGATAATGAGGAAGTAAACTCCTTAGCCAAGCTAATAGCTTTTCTCCAAGCTACTTTACTTGACAGGATTCTGATAGAATAATGAGAACAACCCAATACCCTTCAGATGATGCAAATAGTTGTTATCGCTAAGGAAGGCAATTGAATGAGCCCTTTCATCAAGTATATGAAGTATGGGAAGCTTCTTATGGATTCAAAGAAAGCCTAGGCTGTTATCAACAAGGCCATGGACTACTCTGAAGAAGATGGAGTCTTGTTCAAATGCTCTTATAGCCAGCCTTGGCTTAGATGCATTTCTACGAAAGATGGGAATTGTGTGCTCAGAGAAACACATGAAGGCATTTGTGAAGCCTATGAGGTAGCCTCCACTTTATCTTAAAAAGCTTTTTTGTCTTGGTATTTCTAGCCCACCATGTTTAAGAATGCCAAGGAGCTTGTACAGAAGTGTGACACCTGCTGGAGGTACGCAACAATCCCTCAATAGTTAGCAATTAATCAGTAGTCTATAGGCTCGGCCTAGCCATTTTTCCAATGAGAAATTAACATCCTCAGCCCTTTTTCATAGGCACTTGGACAAAAAATTTTTGTCATAATAGCAATAAATCACTTTTCTAAATGGCCCAAAGCTAAAGCCCTAGCCAATATCACCTTAACTAAAATGCTCAATTTTTTTAAAAGGAATATGATCTATTGATTTGGTATCCCAAGGATGTTGATTATTGATAATGGAAAATAGTTTGACAGTCATCAGCCTAGCCATCGAGCTAAAATTTACCTCAGTGGCTTACCCTCAAACAAACGAAATGATTGAGGTAACTAATAAGATCATTTTGTAGGGGTTTAAGAAAAGACTAAATGATACAAGTGGAGGCCTAGACAAATCAGCTCAACCACATCATGCGGGCATTTAGAACAATTACAAAAATAGTAACACGCCAAACACCTTTCTCCTTAGTATGTGGAATATATTCCAATAGAGATTAGTCTACCCTCATATTGAGTTCTCTACCACAATCCTAAGCAAAATAAGGGAAAGCTTCGCCTCAACCTAGAATCCCTGGCTATAAAAAAAAAAAAAGACATTGCCATCCAAGTTGTGGCCGACCAATAAGACTAGCTCGATTCCACAATAGAAGGCTAAGCCATTGACCCTTGAAGAAGGAGATTTGGTCCTTAGAAGAGCTGATATAGCTTGAGGAGAAGTAAGAGTTAGTAAGTTCAGCACTAATTAGGAAGGCATGTTTATAAAGTTTAAGGTAGTGGGAGCTACAACATACAAGCTTGAAATGATTGATGGCAAGCCTATAACCCAAACATGGAATATGGAAGTACTAAAGTTGTATTTTGTATAATAGCCCTAGCTATTTTCTTTTATAATCAAGCTCGAACCATGTCTCAACCCTGTCAATTTTTTATTTAAATAAATAAATAATGGGTATTCACCCTTTTTTTCATTATGGCTATAAGTTTATTAGTGCTCTGAAGTCCATTTACTTTATGTGCAGGAATAAAAGCATGTACTGAGCTAACAAATCTCGTACATCATGAAGGGGGCCTTAACCCTACTCTTTAGATTACATTGCAATGGCTTGTACCGAGCCTATAAGCCTCGTACATTATAATGGCCAAAGAATGCCTTAGCTAATCTACTTTTAATATTTTCATAAGTTAGCAATGCCAACTCATTTTCTTATATTTACATACTTTAGATATTGCTCAATTATTATAAAGTTTTAAATCCTCCTAAGTTTAAGATTTATAATTTATACTAGACATTTTTACAAACAATTATGATCACTCGATTGCCTACACAAATTGTCAAAGGATTGGCTCATTCATAAGTATAAGACAGCAAAGCAAATGTAAAATGAGAAAGATGAAGCAAAATGAGCTTTCATTACTCAAGAAGATTTTTACAAATAAAGGTTTTTACATTCAGGGATAGGCTAAAGGTTACAGATATGTCTACAGCTATTCCCTAGCCTCGTACCCTTCCCATTCTACCTCTCCACTCTCTTCTTCCTTCTCTTCCTTGCCTTTTTCTTTAACCTTTGGCTTGAGTTTAAAAGCGGAAGGAATGGTATTGCCAACAAAGCCAAATGCTAACCATCTTCTGATTAGCCAGAGTCGAGCTTCTTCTTCTTTCTATTACCATGTTTTCACATCCTTATCTAGCTCAACATTCTTTGCTAACACTCTCTTTAGCTCAACAACCCAAGCCTACAACACAATAACCATTACCTTAGTAGCGCCCAAGGCATACTTGGTAGAAGTAAACAGGTTTACCTCATTTTCCCACTTGCTTTTAAATTATCCTAGTGGTCCTTGGTAAGAGAAGCCAGGTCATCCTAAACCTTGATCAATTTGTCCTCAAACTTAGAAATGTTCATGGTCTACTTTTCGGTGGTCTTAAGCCACTAGTTTAGCACTGCCCCGATTGTCGCTGCCTATGCATAACAACAAAATCATATTAGGAGAAACACTTAAAACTAATTAAAGAATCACCAAGGTGGCCCAAAAAATTTACCTTGAGACTGTGCATATAAACTTAAGCTACAAGCTATCTATTAGTTAGGTGCTTAAATCACTACTCCTTATTAGAAGAATATAAAGCCTCGTTAGGGTTTTACTAATCATTAAGTGGTTAGATGAACTCTCATACTTATTCTTTAGGTAGCCTTGTGGGTCAAGACAATAGCTCAAACCCTTAGGCACCATAAATGACTCTTCGTCCAAGTCAAGTTTAACATTTTCTACACGAGCCCTTTTGGAAGAAGGCTTGATCACCTCCACCTACTCAGTGAAGACAAGGGCATCAAAAATGAGCTCAAGTGTATCCTGAAGAGGTGAGTCTTTAACATTTACCTCCTCAATAGGTCATTTCCAAGTGACAACTTTCTATACCCAAATTCTCTTCATCTTCTTCACAACTTATGTTGTATTTGTTGTGCCATCTCATCTCATACTACTTTAAAGTCCATCTCTACAAAACATAAAAATATTAGTACCATTAGTCAACATCGAAAAAGCAAATAAAAATATAGTTACACCAGAAAGCTTGGCAACAGGATAGTGTTTATTTGTCAACCCTGTCGAATCAATAGGGTCCTCTGCTCAAAGCTTATCAATAATTGCCTCCTCTTTGAAGACCATAATCTAAGTGTTTTGTTCCTCTTTCATTGTCCACCTTAGTCGAAAGGGTACGTCCTTAGCATAAGTAATAATAAAATACTTGTGCTTCCATCCTTTGATGGAATATAATAGTTACTGAAAAGCACCTAGCTAGCACACATATAGATGTGGTAATGATCTTCCCCTAAGTGATCTAAAAGCATATAGATGTGCTTGAATACACAAATAGTGAAAGGTGGACCCTTCTCTTGAGCTAATAAATACATCCCCACCTGAATCTAGAGTGCATTAGGGTTTACCTAAGGAATGGCCATATTGTGAGTGGTAAATACTTGTTGCAGAGGTAAAGGCATTAACAACCAAAGGCTAACCCTTAATTCATACAGCATGAACTACTTTGGCAATAGCTTTGATTACACCCTCATTTACAGCTCTAGCGCTCTTAGCCAAAACACACTTGGGATCTTGTGGATTTTGAGTAATGCCCGCTCAATAATCCCACTTAGAAAATCCATAACCTATGGAATTACTACTTCAGACCTTTATCAGAATAGCCTAAGGCTTTACCTCTACAACTTAGCATTTTCTACCCCATTATCCTTAGTTTGTCAACTCACGCTAATCTCCCCAGCCTTTGGTTCATCCAAAGACACTCCCTTCTCTTTCTTTTCATTCACCTCTTCCACAAAAGCCCTATTTTCATCACCCAGTCTAATATCTAAGGTTTTTATGTTCTTCATGACATAATCCTCACAAGTCTCAGGTAAAGTCAAATCCTTTATATAAGTAGAGGAAGAAGCCACATTACTGTGATGGTCATTATAAAAGATCAAGGGTATGAAATAAGGCAAAGAAGAAAATAGTGAAAAATTTCAAATCGAATCTCACCTTAAACAAAAATTAGAGATAGCGAGAGAGAAATGTTTAAGAACAAAGTGAAAGGTTGTTAATCTATTACAAGAGCAGTAGTTGTAAGAAGAAATAAAAGTGCAAATAGAGGGCATGTAGCTTCCTCTCACTATTTATAGGCTCTAGGAGGGCAAATGGAGTGTTAAAGATAAGCAAACCAATGCTCCATCCAATGATTAAAGACAATTTAATCAATGATTATGACTCGATGAAATCTAATCATTGTGACATTTCACGTTTCAATTGTGAAAATTTCCCCTAAAATTGGATCAGCTCAAATGACACTCGCCACAATGTTTATCAGTTTTGTCACTTTCTTTCTCACCACTCTCGAGATGTAAACAAACTCGAATTTGGGGGACATATGATACTACCCACATATAGGATCTAAGCCCAACCATATGTAGGGCTCGGTTCCACCTCGTAAACTACATTAGGATAGCAAGATCGACTCAGCTCGAAATGAGCCAATGAGTTCACAAACCAATATGGCTTGGCCGATATATGAACAATTAAGCCCACTAATCATCTTATTCAAGAATGATATCCCTCGTCATGAAGTTAAGTCTCACTAGAGAGAACACTCCTAATCAAAAAGTAATTAATGTTTACTCCAATAAGGAAATAAGCCACACTAATCCCTATATAAAAGTCACCACTAGGTATTACACTTTACATTTGTTCACTCTATTTGCAGCAAATAACTGACATAGGCATCATAATGGGGTTTCAACAACTAGCCAGACACCCCTCTCACCATTGTTGTCTTGCAAGAACTGAACCAAGATCGACCGAGTCGACTTCTTCACCTTAGAAGACCTAACTGAACCAGTACTTGTGTTTAGCCTCATAACATCAATAATTTAAATATAAATTTCTTAGAGAGTAAAAAAGATATTTTCTAAAATTTTTATAGAATAATTACCTTAAATAAAAATGAAAAATATTTATATTAATTAAATGAGGGATAGTATTGTATCCACACAATAAAAATATACATTTATGAGAAAATAAAACGATGTAAACTTAATATGAAAATATTTAAATTTTCATAAAATAATTTCACAAGTATCATTTCTCATAAATTATTTCTCTAAAAGTTAGCTACTTCCAATCAAATGCGGTTAATATTTAATTTATCATCACCATAATATTCTTTTCATAATGTCATTAAAATCATACATACAAGATATATATTTATGTGTCATAAAATAAAAATTAAATTAATATAAAATAAAATTTAAATTTGAGCCTTACTTGTATAAGGTTGTTTTTATGAAGTAGTAGTTTGTTTCTCCTTTTAAAATGATTAAAGCTGGTAAAATAAAAAAAAATATTTTAAAGAGATGTAAAAGATATTCAATTTTCAAATAATTATATTTAATAAAATATTATATATTGTAATTTTGTAAATTATATATGTCAAAAGAAATTAATAACATAATTTTTCTTTGAATTTTTTGTAGCAAGACTAAGTTGTTATATGTATGACTTTCTTTATTATCTTGTAATAAATGAAATTATTTTGTTAACCTTTTATCTTGTTTTTTTATGAAGCAAAAGCTAGATTATGTTAAGGTTTATTTTAAATCCAATCACTAAAGGTTATTTAATTTGAATTTAATAAAAATATCTTCATTTTCATTTCATTAAATTATATGTTTAAAAAGGATAGATTTTGTAGGTATTCTTTCATCTAAAAGGTTGTTTGCTTGTTTGTAAAAAGTAATTTTAGTGATGTAATTGTTGGTTGTCGGAATAAATTTATTATTGAAAGAGAGAACAAAATTGAATAAGAATCCATCTCTATAAAATAAATAGTTTTAATAATCACAATAAAGTTATAAGATAATGAACTAAAACAGTACACACACATCTGAAATTGAGAAAAAAGAAATGCATGCCAAAATTTTCAAACTTTATGTATTTAATTTTTCTTACAATAAAGATTTCATTAAATATATTTGCACATCAAGAATTTTGTTTTTAAATATAAAAACAGTGAATTATTATATCTAAAATTTCTCATTGAATATTTAGTTATTTTATATGAATACTATGTTGAATTAAAGTTTGTTTATAGCTACGAATTTCACATATACTTTGAAATAGTCTATAGTGAAAAGATTTAATTTTTTATTTTTACAATATTATCTACATTTTACGAAATAGTAGATATTTACATTAATATCATTAATTATTAAAATTGAAATATCAAATTAATTTAATATAATAATATAAATGTCATGTGATATCCATGAAATCAGTCATCATTATTTCAATATAATATCATACTATTATATGGGCCAACCTAATATCTTAAGTTGACAGTGTATGATATTAATATAAATTTTATCAATTTTGAGTGATATCTGATATTATAATTGAAGAAAAAAATAAATATAATTGAATTTTTACAATAAAAATATATAATACATAAGAACTCTAAAATTCAAATTCATTTTCATAATGAAATCAAACCACCAAAATTTTTGTAATAATAATAATAATAACAAGAGTTAAACACGCTGACTCCCTTAGATTTTTCCTTATCAAACTATTTATTCCTGCATTTTTAAAAATTATATTAAAATGTCCTTCACTTTTGGTCCTGCTCAATTACTTTACCCTTTCACTTATTTTTAACAAAATTTTTGTTAGTCAAAACTAAAAAAGTCAACAAATTAAATTTTATTTTTAAAATTCCAAAAATACACTTTCTCACCTTCAGCCGCCGCCACCGAAAGCTCCTTTCCCAAATCACTCTTGTTCCCATTTCATCTTCTTCCAAAAAATCATAATCATCATCATCATTGTTCCTAAATTATTCATCAATTCCCTCTCTTACACTACACAAATATCCTGCTTTAACGACGGACAAAATCCATCGCTAACAACTCAAATTCCGTTGTTAAATGGGTATAGTAACAAATCAGGTATGCCGCTAAAGTGGTGGTCAGTAAACAAAATAATGATTGGTTTAGTGGGCCCATCATTAAAAATAGTGACAGATCTACAACGACAATCTGGTACAAAAGTGGCATTGTTATTCACGCAATTTAGTGACGGATGATACATTAGTGATTGATATATTCTATTGCTAATTTCATCTATATATTGTCGACTAAACACCAGTCTATCTCATGCACTTGTCCTTTTTGTATTCATATTATGGAATTTTGGGATTAGTATGTGGATCGTTGGATAGAAGAAGTGATTAATAATAGATGAGAAATCTCAAGCTTTTGACTTTTTAGCAAACCATAATTTATTTATGACAAGCATTGTCTATCTAAGGGTTCTCTACCCTGAAAATACACATGTGACCTCTTTATATAGAGAGCTCACACAATAGCACTCAAAAGCACTTGGATAAGATCAAATTCTATCTTCCTAAAAGAAAACTTAAGTAGACACACACTTGTTTCACTTTTCCCACCACTTAATAATACATGTTTTTACAACTAGAACTCACTACATATTTTATACATGGAACAAAATGACATGGGATTCTACTTGTCTTCCATTTGATGATGGGCTCATGAGATCATGACATGTTCAAATTATAGTAGTATGCATCATCACTGTTAATGCAATCTTTTTCTGTGGGGTTTGATACTTTATACTCTATTTAACATGTGTAAGGATCCTGAAAATCTAGTTTTTGGATGTAGTCTGTGTCAAGTACATCACTTAGGAAACATGATTGGGATAGTGATCCATACCATGACCTTTTGTCTGCCATTAACGTCTTTCAATATTTAAAAGGAAGAAAATTCCAAGCAGCATCTTCTATTAATTGAAGCCAAATTTCTTTTAAAACTACTTTTTTTTTGTTGAAACAAGTGTCCTTGAAGTTCCTTGAATTCAGTGTGATGATCAAATACATCTTGATTATAGAATGAGAACTGATTTTCTCTATAGACTTGGAATATTGCTATACGTTTGAATCTAGATTTGCTAACAAAACAAAGATAATGGAATATGAGGATAATTATTTTCCTAAAAGCCAACTGTGAACTACAACGTTTAAACCTTGTATTGTAAAAAGAGATCCATTTATCTAAGGACTGGAACTATTCAAGAAAAGTAACCATATGAGTATTAATCTTGTGTTCCACAGCTATGGTATAGAGATGATAGAAATACCATAAAAAGCAAAGGAGTTCTTCTGGCCTTTTCCAATAACAATCAGTTTCTATAAAGAAATCCAAGAAGGTGTAGACCTTTAAGAATGGATAATATGGATGGAAACCAAGGACACTGAGATACGTGGGGCCAAACTATCTTATGAGGAAGGTTTGGTAACAAAAGATTTGTCTTTTTGCTAGTTTAGTGAGTTTGGTGTATGTGGTTGGAAACTGGACTTCTGGAGGGTTCTTGTTTTCAAGTAGAGTTATGATGAAGATGAAGCCATGAGAAAAAAATGAATGGTTTTGGCTAGATAGACAAGGGAAATGGTTTGGGGTCTGGATATGAAATTTGGGATTAGGTTCTTATCTCCTTTTATATGTTCAACATTGAAAGTGTATTTACTGAACCAATCTTTCCACCTTAGCAACTGTAGATGCAGTAAATGTTTTCCTTTAAATTCTATCATCTATGGAAATGAAGAACAGTAAATTACAATAGTGAAGTGATGGTCAATGAGATTGAATTCAATCTTCTTGATCCCATTTTTTACAGCTAAGATTTCCTTGAAAATGGAATGATAATGGAGTTCTGAGTCTTTGAATTTCCTACTTGCAAAAGTGCCTATTCTCTTTTATTTGTCTGTTTTTTAAGAAAAATAGCTCCCTAATAATGATCACTAGCATCTGTCTCTAAAATTCTTTTTCTTATGGAGAGAATATGCAATGGTGGCAAATTTTGTATCTCTTCTTTAAGAAACTTAACAGTTATTATCTATTCATTCGTGAGGGTCTTTTTTAGCATCTTTTTGAGTGGATTTGTTTTTTTGGTGAAGTGAGAAACAAAGTCTCTCAGATACTTTGCAACACTAAAGAATTGTTGAATTTGCTTATAAGATAGATCCTTATCTGGAAACTTGAATAATTATGCACCAATGTGGGGTCCAAGCTTGTATTGTCCATTTTGAAAAAATATCCCAAGAAAGTCAATCTTTATTTGAGCAATATACATCTTTAAATATGAATGCATGATGTCATATTTCTTCATAAGATCAGTGAAATGTCTGAGCGATTGTTGAAGAGACAACTAATCTTGAGACAAGAGCAAAATGTCATATATATAAACTAGAATGTTATGAAGAATTAGCTCATAGATCTTGACCATTGCTCTTTAGAATAGTGATGGAGCAACTTTAAGACCAAATGGCATAACTTTATATTGGTAATGCCTATTAGGAATGCAAAAAGTTGTTTTGATGATCTTCTAGATTAATACCTAGTTGCCAAAAACCTACTTTAAGATCAAACTTAGAAAAGTAAATAGCTATGGACAAATGAGCAAACAGTGATGAAATTTTGGTAGAGGAAACATATCATCTTTTAAAAAATGATTTAAAGGTTGAAAATCAATCACCAATCTCTTTTTTCTTTAAACTTCTTCAGATCTTTTGTTAATATTAAAAGCATGGCAAGCCCAATCTGAATTGGATGGTTCAATGATGTTTTGGGCCAAGAGTTGGGAGCATTCTTAGTAGGCTAGGGCTAAGTCATTTGGTGAAATTCCTAAGTGTGCAGCTTTAATTGGGTTAATGTCCTCATTTTGTTAGAAAAGCAAAGGGAAAAAAAAGTTTGGATTGGTTCATAATGGGCTAAGATGTTTGGATAGGAATTCAGTATGGTTGCTTGTACAATAATGGGCTTGCATTTCTTTTTTTATGGGAGAAAAAAATGATAGGTCTTGGGCTAAAAATTTTTGGGTCATGAACATAGAGGTTACTATGGTATAAGGTTAGAAATAGTTTTTAAACTTGAGGCCCACAAAAAGAACTCTAAGTTTTGAAATCTTTTAGTAGATATCAAATCTAATAACTAAATCTTTATTAGGCAAGGTGGAACCAAGTAATTTAGTATGGATTTTACAGCCTAGGAAGAATTGCATTGTAATAAGGGAGGTTGTAATGAGACTGGTATGAAAGAATTCATCGTTGGAAGCTTTAAAGTATTGTTTATAGGGCTTTCAGTATTTTGAAGGAAGGACTTTGAGATTTAGGAAAGATAAGTGACCACTAGTATTTATGAAAGCAACAGCTTTGATAAGCTTTGTGTATTTCTCGAGGAAAATATGAACACAAGCTAGAGAAATAGGGTGATCAACAACAATTTTGAGTTGATCTAGCAAATTTATGGGACATGAGAAAATCTAAGACATGTTATTGATGGAGTGACAAGGACCATCACATTCTAGTTCTTCATTCGAAGGATAAATCCTAGATATCAAAAACTATATCTGGAGAAGGCTCATCATCAATAAAAAAGATAGATTCATTGTCCACATCATCCATATCAATTAAAGTAGAAATTTAGATTTGTTAGATCATTTTTGTAGCATGTTTTGGCTCAGTTGGATAATTCTTTGCATAATGTCCTTTTATCCCACAAAGATAACATTTATTAGATTTTCTTGCATTTATATTTCTTCTTTTTTAAGAACCGCCATTTCTTTAAAGTTGACCCTGTCTTGGAACCATGGCTTTTGAATTTGAAATAATGTTTTTTCTTTTTGGAAGGGCAATAATAATCTTTTGAATCTCTATTACATTTGACAAAAAGAACTGGCCTTTTACATGACATTTTTAAAAAGGGATCTTTTGTCTAGACTTCATTTGAACTATTAGCTTCATGTGGTCATAGAGTTTTTCTAGTGCCTGTAACATAAATTGAAAGAGTTCAACCATGGAAAGATCATTCAACTTATTTTCCTTCTACTATATCAAACTTTGTATGGAAGTGATAGAGTTTAAGGAAGTGATGTAATAAAAGCCTATTTCTAATCAAGATTAGACCATCCTGCAAGTTGGTAAAACTTCTTTGACATTCTTTGATAGTAAAGATCCAAATCTTCTTTTTGAAGGGAACATCACTTCATCTTAAACTATTCTTTTTGTGTAATTTCAGTATCATCTTGAACCTTTCCTAGAAATTCATAATAGATACTGGAAAGAAATGTTGCAGCATTATTTGCTCCAACAAGCTAAAGTTTAGAATATTCATATAGAGCCATGTACCAATCTTGCAGCTTTCCTATAAGCTTTGTAACAAATTTTTCAAGAGCCTTTCTCAGTGTCATGCTTAGGTTCCTAATTTAATGCTCAATCTAAGCTCTAAATTCTTGAATTTTTATCTTTGTAATGTGTTAGAGAAATATAATCTAAAGTAAACTATTATCTTATAGAACTAGGTACATATGGCCTACGATTTCTAGTTGCTTCTGTTTCCATCTCATCTGGAGGATCAACCATATAGGGGGATTATCTATTGAGGTTTGTCAGGTTAGATCAGTCATAAACTGGGGTGGAAGGATATTCCCATCCTCTTCTATAAAATATGCTTCTTATGATTACGACGATGAGTTAGCCAAGCTTATCTATTTATCAAAAGAATGGATCATTGCTAAGATTGAGATCAAGGGTATAGTTGGTTTAGGTAGGTTATGATTGGGTTTATCATCACACTTTTGGGAGGCTCATCTTTGTTCAAATAAGGTTTTTCTTTGAGTAATGGTGTTTTTTCAATTGATTTTGTAGAAAAGGACATTTGCATGGAAGTAGGTTCTTTTAGCTTGGTAGCAGGTTTAAGATTAAGTGGGAGTTTTTCTGATCTCAACTTTTTATTAAAAAAATCAGTGGCCAATCCCATTTGTTCAAGTTCTACAGTTGTAGCTATGTATAAGAATGTAGGTGTTGTTTGGGAAAGAGAAAATATAGGCATTTTTTGGGAAGGTATTTCAAAGGGATCAAAACATGTAGGGGGATGTAGCTTTTCTTTTCATGTCCTTCTCAATTTGAAAAAGTTGATCATTGAGTTTTTGTATTTCTGTAGCTTTTTCATTGAAGTCAAGAGAATATATCTTTTGAACAATCAGTCTTATCATATCATGATGTTTCTCTTCAATTTAAAATTGTAATCACAACATCAAAGACTGAACATCCTTTTGGTGTCTTGACAGTCATGAATCTATTTAATGAACTTGGATAGAAACCTGCTCAACTTTAGTCTCTATCTTTTTAAGAAACGATTTTGAGCTTGCGCATTTTTTGATTGCCTATTCAAGATAACTTCAGTTAGGCTTATTAAAAAAGGTTATCTTTTGGGGTCAACTCCAATTTTTGGCATGCTCTTTACTTGGGTTGTTAGGTTTGTATGATCAATAAGAGTTGGAAACTATTCTTTATATGTAAAAGGAAAAGTAGCTCGGTATATGCAAATCTGAGCAAATTTGAGGTAAGGCTTAGACTGACTGAAGATGTTGAATGGGAGAAAGTGAAGATTCTTTCTTTACCAATTTTAAGGCTTATTTATAGCATGGTAAATGAGGCTTTTGGTAGGGTAAATGAAGGGGTGTGTTTAGGTTTGGGAGAAGGTGATAAGCATGATCCATATTGGACTATAAAATCATACTTTCCAAAAGGTTCCCCAAGAAGACCAACCGATGGGTCACCATCTTTAAATCTTTTTTTTTTTTTAGATCTGCATCATAACAAGTTCCTAATCTTTTCATTCTTGTAGATCTTTTTTTCTTCATGGTCCAGGCAATCATAATAGCAATGACCATTTCTTTTGAAAGTACATATTGGCATTCCATCTATTTCAAAATAGACAATAAGAACATCTTCTTCAAGCTAGTAAGGACTCATAATAAATTGAGTAGAAAAAATTGAGGACGTAGAAGTGGAAGAAGGGAGAGATAAAGATTTCTAAAATCTTATTTCTATAGTACCATCAAGCTTTCATTGAAATACTAGTTTTATGGATTATATTGGCTGTGTATTTTCATGAAACTTCTCATAATTGGTTATCCTTTTTTTTGGCAAGAGTTAAAGAAGTTGTTGCCTAAAGATCTACCAAGGAATATGAATACAAGTTAAAGTACTCTAAGTATCCGCCAGAAGTATTCATCATTGGCTTTTTTTAACAATGGACACCTATTCGTCGATATTTTTGTAGGCATAGTGACAGACGATGAGTTTTGTCATTATTTTCTCAATTTTAGCGATAGACAATGAAGTTTGTCGCTAATTTTTTCAATTTTTTTTAATGTATACATTTAATGAATATATATGAATAATTGCATATTTATTTGAAGATTTTATACTAGGATATATGCATTTAATGAATATACATTCATAATTGCATATTTATTTAAATATTTTTATATTATCATAAGGATGTGTTGGACTAGGGTGGTTAACCCTAAGTCTTGGACCTCTTTAGATCCTGACAAACGGAATTGATCAATTCTAATGTTTCATATTAAGTGTTGTTTTGTAGTTTTTAGTTAATCTTTACATTAGAAGTTGGTTGAAGTTAAAAAAATCTCCAAAGTAAGCAAGTGCTCTCTAATTCATGATCGTAACTTGATAAATCGTGACCACGAACTAGACCAAGACAGGTTGACAAGATGGACAGACATATTTGCTGGCCATTTCTCTATTACAACCAATTCAAAGAAAGAAAAGCTAGAGTCATAGACGAATTCGCAGTGTAAGGCTTGAATTTCAAAGTAACTCAAGATGCAATCAAGTCCACAATCACAACTTGACAAGTGTCCCAAGTAACCGTTGGAAGTCAAAAATTGCGATGAGAACTTGTTGGTAGCGACCGCGGACCCAAAAGAAGAAGATTAACACTTTTTGGCAGAGGAATTTGCATCCAGAGTCGCGTCCTGTATAAGATAAATCTCTACCGCTACTTTTAAGAGCAGGTGAAAGGCAACGACTATATTATCTTGGTGAACTAATGAGAACTGCCACGTGGACTAGCTGTTAGACACAAATGGAGGTTTCCTTATAGAATTTTGATTTCACGACTGCGAACGAGTAGTAGCGACTGCGAATTAAGACTGTCAAGCATTTAATGCGAAAATTTGTCTAGCACACTTTGATGATTTTGTACTAGTTTTATTGCAACATCTCTTTGGTGGGTAGAGGCTATAAATACCTCATCAAACAGATGTAAATGCAAGAGAATTAACAACTTTATACCCAAACTCTTGCAATTTTGCTACTCACTCTTTTCTATTCTTTAAAGTCATTGTTGGGTGTGAGCATAAACACTAATTGTAATAGGTTGTTGTGTGAGCCTCAAAACACAAAAGAGGTTGTTGTGTGAGCCTTTTAAAACACAAGTGTAAAGGTTGTTGTGTAAGCCTTAAAACACAAGAGAGGTTATTGTGTGAGCCTTAAAAATACAAGTGTAAAAGTTTAGTGTAAGCTTTAAAACATCTTTGAAAGGTAGTGGAACACCTCATTTCTAAGAATTGGGGAGTGAACGTATGGTTGTTTATACCTGAACCATTATAAATTGTGTGTTTCTTTCCTATCCATTCCTCTTCTCTCTTCCCAATTTTAATTTTTATACACCAATTCAACCCCCCTACTCTCCCCCTTCTTGGTGCCTAAGGCCAACAAGTGGTATCAGAGCCAAGCTTCACAATCAAACCTTCATTGGGTGAACAAAGATCATGGCATAAGAGAGAATCTACTCACAACTCAAGCCATATTTTGATGGAACAAACTATACTCATTGAAAGTATAAGATGGAGATCTATCTTAACATAGATGTGGTGGACCTTTGGGATGTGGTCATCAAGGAATGGAAGCCACCCACCAGCGTTGTGGATGGTAATGAAGAATTAATCCCAAGGAAGAATGGGTTGAAGCTCACCAGAGATCAAAAGGCAATAACAAAAGAGCAATGGTCATTCTTCTAAGCTCACTCTCTGGAGAAGAGATTGGAAGAGTGCAACACTGTCAAACAGTACATGCCATTTCGAAGACTCTAGAGAACTATCATGAAGGCATAACTCTAGTCAAATCAAGCCATTTGGAGATGCATGTCACCGAATGGGCACTCTTCATGATGAAGGACAATGAGAGCATCACAGAAATGACAAATAGGCTCTTGTCCATTGTCACCAATACGAAGAAATTTGGAAGAGCTCTCACTATCTATGAAGTAAACACAAAAAATCCTTAAAACTCTTCCTCTAGATAAATTTGGTGCTAGAGTTTGCAGTATATAAGAGTTCAATCCAGAGATTGGAAAGGTACCAACCGATGTGTTAATAGGAAAACTCTTAACTCATGAGTTGGCCTTATAAAAAGATGAACAAATGAAGAAGCTAAGAGGCCAAGGAGACAAACCAGAGAAAGAGAGAAAAACCATGGCTCTTAAAGCTTCAACAAAAGAGAAGGAGGTAGAGATCACCTCAAGTGATGAAGAAAGTGATGAGGAAGAAAATGAGCTAGTAATGCTCTCTAGGAGGACAAAGGAGTTTATCAAGAGAAGAAAAGAAAGAAAAGGTTTCAAGAAGACAGCTCCTAATCCAAGAGAGAAATCTAACGAAGTCACTTGTTATGAATGTGGCAAGCAAGGTCACATCAAGTATGAGTGTCCCAAATTAAAGAATAAGAAGAGATGGGATAAGGAGAAGAAGAAGAGTTTTTCAGCCACTTGGGATGAAAGCTCAAGTGAAGAAGAGGAAGAAAGAGAGGTTGCCAACATATGCTTCATGGCACAAGAAGATTTTACAAATGAGGTAAGTACTTCTTCCCATTCTCATTCTGATTTCAAATTTCATGAGATGATGAAGAGCTTCTAGAGGCTCTAACCATGAGGTGTGACAAGTATAAGTCATAAGTTAAAACTTATAAGAAAAGGTGTTCAAAATTAGAAGATGAATACAAGACTCTTAGTGATCTTGTAAACGAGTTAAGGACTTCTAATGAAGAACTCAAAAAATCAGTAGAAAAACTTTCCACTTCATCTTCTTCTAGAGAATGACACTTTTAAAGGAGAAGTCATTGAGCTTAGAAGCTCTATCTCTAAGTTCCATAAAGGAAAAGAAGCCTTGGACACATTGATTATGTCACAAAGACCACCACTAGTTAGACATGGTTTAGGCTTTAAGGGAGCCTCCTCATCATCTCATACCATATTTGTTAGATCTTCAGAACCTCAAACATCTAGCGTTGAGGTAATTAGGAAGAAAAGTGCTCCTAGCACTAAGTCTCCTAAGCCTAAGGGCGAAAGGAAGACTTTCCCAAGCTCTAGAGCCAATACTCAAAGAGCTAACCATGACTACATTTACAATAGAAAGCATGGTTATACACATAAAAAATTTTGTCCTCCTACTCATCATACATGTTCATACATGCATTCACATGACCAAGGTGTAAGAAGGCCTCCTATTCATACTAAATTTGTACAAAGGAGAAAGACTCCTAATTCTAAACTTCAATGCCATTATTACATGAGATTTGGACATATTAACATTCATTGTTATATTAGGAAGGCTCACCTCAAATTAGAGGACCCTTCATCTTCTAACCCCCAAGGACCTAAGTATGTTTGGGTACATAAGAAAAGGTAACTTACTAGTGTTGTGTAGAGGAATATGGTGACCACCAAATCAAGCAATTGACATATGGATAGTGGATGTTCCAAACACATGATTAGAAATAGAAAGCTATTCACAGCATTGAAAGAAAAAGAAGGTGGAGATGTCACATTTGGTAACAATGCCAAGGGTAAGGTAATTGGCATTGGAACCATTGGTAAGAATGGGTGTTCTTTAATTGATAATATTCTTTTAGATAGTGGATTACAACATAATTTGTTAAGTGTAAGTCAATTGTGTGACAAAAGTAATAAAGCCACCTTTAATCCTAAGGAATGTCGAGTCACCACTTTAGTGGATGATGAGGTTATTTTCAAGGGTGAAAGGAAAGGCAATACCTACTCAATTAACTTAGACAATTTGGCTAACCAATCTTTAAATGTCTTATGTCTTTGAGTAATGAAGCTTAGTTGTGGCATAGAAGGCTTGGGCATACAAGCATGGATCTTTTTCAAAGCCTATCTAAAGGAAAGTTAATAGCAGGGCTTCCCAAGCTAAATTTCTCCAAAGACAAGACATGCGATCCATGCCAAATGGGGAAGCAACACCATGCCTCTCACAAAGCCAAAAATGTTGTAAGTACACCTAGACCACTTCAACTTATCCATATGGACTTGATACGACCTACTAGAAGTGCTAGCTTAGGTGGAAAGCATTATTCACTAGTCCTTGTAGATGACTACTCTAGGTTCACTTAGGTATCTTTTCTAGCTCATAAGAATGATTCATTTGCTACTTTCAAAAGTTTTACAAAAAGGGTTTAAAATGAAAAGGGTTACTTCATATCTTCTATTAGAAGTGACCATGGAAAGGAATTTCAAAATGAGTTATTTGAAAATTATTGTTTGGAGAATGGAGTTTTTCATAATTTTTCAACTCTTAGAACACCACAACAAAATGGTGTTAGAGAGAGAAAAAAAAATAGAACTTTGGTAAAAATGGCTAGAACAATGATCAATGAGTATTCCTTACCAAATTACTTTTGGGTGAAGCCATTAATACCATATGTTATATTGCAAATAGAGTTTTCAAAAGACTCATTCTCAATAAAACTTCTTATGAGCTTTGGAATGTTAGAAAACCCAAGATCTCATACCTTAGAGTATTTGG
>CATIWR010051453.1:0-32329 GCA_949677035.1 Omphalea diandra | reverse complement strand
ATAGGTGAGATAACTGATAGCTACGGTGGCTGGTCTGTTAGAGAAAATGTTATCTTGGACTTGAAGAACTTGACGAGCTATGTCCGGAGAAGAAACAGCCATCATATGAACGTTACCCATGCGGAGATGGAAGAGGCCACCATATTCTTTAGCTAGTTTGGCTAAACCACGGTGGGTTAACTGGTCCATCATCATCATGTTACCAATAATTGGTAACCCTTTAGGTCCAGGAGGATATGGTAATCTGCGGCGAAGGGGAGAGACTATTCCTAATAGGAATAGTGAAGTAATAATAAAGAAGGTGACCATCTGTAAAGGTTGTTCTTGCAAAGCTTGAAGAAGAGCATCCATGGTGGGTTTTTTTTTTTTTTTTTTTCAAATGGGTTCTATTTTCTGTTCTTAGTGTTTGTGTCTATGCATGTAAGCGGTGTAAGACACTGCAACTTCAAATGCTGCTAGGTTGGGCAAGATATCATGAGGAGTATATATAAAGGTTTTATTATTATTATTATTATTATTTCAAAAAATGAAGAGATAGTAATTATAACTACAATTTAAAATAAAAAATAACTATTAGAGTGAGAATAAAAGATAATAGTTATAACTAAACTGAGAGAATTCTAAACAATAGAATTCTATTAAATTCTAAATTCATTTCAATAATAGAATTCTAATCACTAAACTGAGAGAATTCTATTAATAAAATTTATTTTCTTTTTTTACATAATTTAAAATTTGTATTTCTGTAACATTAAAGACGGGGATGATTTGAAAGTGAAATTGATGAACATTTTGTGACTTGTGAGCATCAATTCAAAAACATTATGTTTAATGTAAAGTAATTGAATGCTATGTAAATAAAAATTTAGAGATAATAATTTATTATTCGATTGACTAAAAAATAACTTGATTCGAGATTAAAGAAGACTCAAAATGATTCAATCTAAAATTAAAATAACTTGTTGGAACTAATCTATGGATCAATCTGAAAATGAGCTGATCCAAAACAATGTAACAATTAATCCGATTCAAAAATGATTATATCCAAATTCACTTCAACTCATTCTATTTATCACCTCTATAAAAATTTAATTCAATGCCCTTAAAATTGTTCAAATTCAATTTATTAAATAATATTATTTTTTTAAGATAATATGATTTTTAGTTATTTTTAGACTATTACTAATGAAGTTTTCATCAACGAGGTGTGTGGTAGTTTTGTTGGTCTCCTCATAAGAGGTATCCAGTTCATTGTTCACCTCCACTCTTATGATAAACTGACATTATCAATTTGCTGAACTAAGCCTAATCAATAAATCTACCCAAAAAATCCGAACTAGCACATGTTTCGGTGGGAAAAAAAGAAAAAGAAAAAGAAAGATTATCATGGCACGAATACATCCACACCACAACCGATCAACTATCAATAAAGTGGCAATTTTTTTATCTAACCTAAAAATTTGATTTTAACGGTTTAAAAAAGAGTGATTCGAATTCGTTTCAAATACAAAATGATTTGGAGATTTTTGAGTAAGATCGAATTAGATATGGATCAACCTTATAAGTTAGACAAAGACAGATCTAAATGGATCAACTTGGTGACTTGACTCAATTAACTCAATAATAATATAAAAAAAGTAAATTTTATTATTAAATATATAAAATAATTAACATAAAAGAAAATATTTTCAAAATAAATATTTAATTATATTCAAATTTAAATTTATTTAAAATATCGTGACATTTTACTTTTTAACAAATTTATTTTTAATTTTACTGTGCAATTTTTACGTGACTAAATTATAAATATTTTATTTATTATGAAAAGTTATTTTATAAAAATAAAGTTATCTATTATAATAAAATAATTTTATTTTATCATAATTTTTTAAATAATTTAATATAATGATAAAAATATTATTGTGATAATATTATTTTTTTCTTTTATATAATTTGATGGATGCTAGAAATGTGATGCCAAGATATTGTGATAAAATATTATGAGCAAAGAGTTTATATCATAATTTGTCTTGTATACTCATTTATTATAATAAAAATTTTGATGTAAAAACATTTATCACATGTTTATATATTCTTGATAATAATACAATAAATTTGATTTTTATCAGGATAAAATCATATATTAAAATAAAATTAATTTTATCACATTAAATTTCTTTATAATTTATAAAATTTCTTATAGTGAGTGGTTTGATATCATTGTACATTATATATTTGACTATGAATTAGTTTAAATTATGATATATAATTTGAGTGTAATTTTATATGGACTTAATCCATTGCTCATTTACATTATATATAGTCATTTACTTAAAAAAATAAATTATATTTAATTTTTTAAGTACCTAAATAAAAATAAAAATTTTTAATCAAATTCTATTTATGTTAAATCTGTTTAATTAAAAATAATTGTTTAAAGAAAATTATTTTATCTTAATAAATTATTAAAAATATTACATAAATAATAAAAATCTAAGTGTACATTTAAAAATATTTTTTAAAAAATAAAAATCTAAGTGTACATTTAAAAATATTTTTTAAAAAATTAAATAATAAATAATCTGACCTAATTCGGTCCAAAATCGTTTTTGTATGTAAATTTCATGGATATCTCAATTCATCCAAAATGTAAGTGATACAAATCCAATCTAAACTGAAAACATCTCAACTCGAAAATGATTAATTTGAAAACAGTCCAATCCAAAATGTAAGTGCACAAATCCAATCTAAACTGAAAACGTCTCAACTCTAAAATGATTAATTTGAAAACGATCCAATCTAAAATGATTTGACTCTGACTCATTTTTCACTACTAGAATACTCCAAACAAACAAATGTCACAAAGATGAATATTCATAGTATTAAAGAAAAAGCATTCTCAAAAAAAAAAAAAAAAAAAAAACTTTAGACTTTTTTTGCGTTTAAATATACTTAAAGATGTAAGAAATACCAATTTTGAGACTTGATCTTCGGAATTTTCTGCATCCAAATATTTGTTTGGTTTATTAAATGTTTAATAGTCATGGATTACATAAGAAAACAATTATATTATCGTTAAGATAAAATTTTTATCATATTGATGAAGGGAGATTTTTTTTTTTTAAAAAAAATGTGAACTCCATTCATAAAATTAATAAATGATAGAATTTAATTTCCAAATATAATGATAGTAATAACACATTATAAAGTAAAAAAATATTGAAAAGTAGAATCTATCCATAATATTCTTCAATGACAATGATTGAATAAAATTAAAGTGATAAACATATTGGATCAGACAAGTTTAAGTTACATCTTTTTTCTCGGTCAATTCACTTCGAATTGCAGGTGGATCAGTTATTCGGTCAATGTATATAAAAAAAAAAAAATTCAAGCCATTTTTAGATTGCGAGCCAGATAGAGTCACTCATAAGTTTAATTTTTACAAATAAAGAAATACTTTTTTATTTTTAAATAAAATTTAAGATACTTTTAGTAATTTGAATTAGGTCATCTGAATTAATCTATGAATCATATCAAGATCAAATGAATTCAGATTGACATAAAAGTTTTCGAGTCATTATTTTAGATTTCCTTTTGGGTAGTGTTGGATTCAAGTCAATTTTTTTGTTAGATTCAGATCGAATCAAAAACTGTCAAATCTACTTGAAATTAAACTAGACAAGAAGCTCACTCAACTCAGTAGTTACTAAAATTGCAAACTTTTATAGTCATTAAATGAACTTAGTAATTCGAATATCGTTGATAAATTAAAGTCTATTATCAAAAGTGAATTTAAAAAGTTAAAAAACTTAAACAAGCAATAGAATTCCTATAAAAAAGGAATAAACTTTCATTAAAAATATATATAATCCTTAAAAAGAAGAACAAAGATAAAGTAAAACACGTAAATATTAAAGATACATTCATGAACATATTGAGAATAACATATTTAACATCTAGATATATAAATCTCACCAAATTTAAGATAATTTATTAAAAAATAAAATAAAATGCACGTAAACTTCTAGATCTGGAAAAATAAATTAAAAATTTTTTTGACATTATTCACACTTTTATAAAACGCGAAGAGACTCATTTGATTAGGCATGATTGATGTGTATAAATACTTGAAGTGCTTAGCTCTTTATAGTATATTTTTCTAATTACAAAACATTTTAGCATTCAAAATGCTCAATTAGTATTCGAAATATAAAATTGAGACCAATGAAATTTAATATCAAGGCAGCAAGAAAAGCGACAAATTAACAAATACTAGCACTCAATTATTCCTTTAAGTTTCAATGATAGAGATATCTGATCACTTTAATAATTAAAAGATGTCAAAATAAAATTGAAACATAACATATTTATAGAATTAGAGGCTATCAGATTCCAAAATTTAGAATAGAAAAGGAAAACATAGTAAATAGGTAAATCTTTTTTAAAAAATCTTGAAATAAATTAAAAAATGAAATATGGTCAAATTGATTAAAATTCGAAAATAATCAATTAAAATAGACTTAAACTTAGAGGTGATAATTTCTTATCTGATTTTAAAATTCGATCCAATAAATCTGTTCATAAATTACTCAATATGACTTGAAATGAATCCTATTTGAATTTGGCACTATCTTAAATTAACCCAAGTTGAATCTAATTCGATTCATAGAACAACTTGAATTGATACCATCTTGACTCGATTTAAATTATTTAAGAATCATATAATTTTTTATTTTTAAAATTTAAAATTAAGAGTGATATTTAAAACTCAAAAATAATTTAAATTTCTTTTTATATATTGATTCAATCTAAATAAAAATATAATTTAAAATTAATTTCCCCAATCTGTCTGATCCAACCCAACATATTTATCATTTCTACTCAAAACAAGAGAAAATAATGGAATTTGACTTCGAAAACCATCACATTTTGGGATAGTCTAAATGAAAAGTTATAAGGTTCTAAAAAAGCCTTATGTTTCAAATTCCAACTTTATCAAAAATTATGGCCCGTCAAAACAATTCTTTAAAATATCAGTTAAAGGAAAATAGAGAAAGAATAGAAGATACTGAAAAGAGCTATGGGACCACAGGAAAGTATAGAACGAACTGGCCGGAAGTTGCCACATCATGTCAATAAGCTGATAATTTTGGCTCGAGCGGACGGAATCCTTGTCGGAGTTATCTGATTCAATAAGCCTATCAGATTTGTGAGAACTTTAGATGGGAAGGAAGGGCAAGGAATTGGTCCGCATTATAATTAAGCAAAGTAGCAATAATCAATATAATAAATAACGTTGCAGTCACAATCTTCAACTAAAATTCCCCTTTCAACGACTCTAGTGTCATGTCAAACTTTGGCCTTTTTTATTGCTACTTTGAATATTAATCAAATTAATTATCATGCAATTTTTTTTTAAAATCATGAATAAAAATTACGCAAGGAATTTGGAAAGTATGAGATTGACACGAAACAAGTTCACACGATAACATGCACCATTTGATATAATTATAGTAATTAAAATAATTAACTAACAACATAAAATTTCAGAAGTTAGTTTGTAATCAGAGTTACTATAACTAATAGTAACATGTTAATTCATCATGACAACAATGTATAAAAACTTAAATATCCATTGATCGAAAATTGAAAAATTTTGAATTTAAATTCCAATCAAAATCAAATATATAAAAACATAAATATAGAAAAATTCAAATCTTATATAATCAAATAGTCATGTAACTTATTCACCGAGGGATCCAAATTTTGAGGTCCAAAAAATAGGGGCAACGGATTTGCTAAACCATACATGTTTATGTGAAGGATGGAAATATATTTGTCGATATTGAGTGTATATATTTAATAAATAAGATAATTAAATTTAAATTTCAAAGTCATAAATATTTTTACACTCGAGAAAATAAAAAGGTGTTACAGTAATTTCTATTGATAAGTATGGATAATCATTTGAGTTATCATTCACCTATTAATTAAATATATAAAAAAATTTTCATACATAATCCTGTGTGAATTAATTTTTGCTGTGAGACATGACATTTCTTACCAGAAATATGAAGTATTTTACATGTATGATGCCTCATTATTTTCTGGTACTAAAGCTACCCATAAAGGGTTGGTGGCTGACCAAGACAAAAAAAGGTTGGTTAACCGATCTTATAATGGGAAAAAGTTGCGAAGATTATCTAAATGAATGGGACCCTGAGAACAGTTTCCTAAATTATGCTATAAAAACCTACTCATTTTAATGCCGACCTCTATTGTATTCATACACAAATCCTCATCGACTTCTTTGTCAACCATATAATTCTTTATGGCAAATTAGGGTTAGTTATGCTCTATTTTGATTAGAGGTTTACAAAGGAATGAAATGAAAGTGATTAGTTTATAAAATGGTTTTATAATGAATGGTTTCTAAGGGTTTGCTAAATCTATTCAAACCCATCCCAATCCCTATATCGAAACACTTAAAATTGGAGTGTTTTCATAGGTTGCAAGCTCAAACCATTCATTTCTATTCATACCATCTCAAATACAAATATAATTTAACACTTTTTTTCCAAACTAAACTCATCCATTTCATCTCATTATTAATCCTTAAAACCCTTTTATAAACACCCAATCCAAATAGAGTATTAATGATTTCTAGGGTTGGTAGCAGAGGTGGAAAACAATTGGGTTGGGTTATTTCGAGTTGAGTCGTTTTTTGATTAGGACAATTTTGGATTTGGTCATTTTCGGGTTGAGTTGGATTCAGGTCGCTCGAGTTTCGGGTGGATTCGGATTACCTATCGAGTCGTGCATGCAGAAAAGATTTCATATCAATTTTAGATTTATTCTTAATTGATATTTCCAAATTGATCAAGTCATTTATTATTCAATTTTTAAATGTTCATTTGATTTTTGTTATCATTTATTCAATATTTTCTCATAATTTGTTAAGAGAAAAATAATAATTTGCCCTTAAAAATTATTTAATCAAATTTTATATAAAACAAAACTTGATTAAAATTTTTTTATTTTTGTTTAAATGCTTAATAAATTAAATATAATTTATTTTTAAAAAATAAATCACTATATATAATGAAAACAAGTAATTGAACTAAATCCATATAGAATTATATTCAAGTAATATATCAAAATTTAAGCTAATTTATAAACAAATATATAATATCCAATGATAACAAATCACTTATTATAAAAATTTTTATATATTATGATAAAAATTTGTATGATAAAATTAATTTTATCTTACTATGTGAGTTTATCATGATAAAAATTAAATTTTAATTTTATCTTAATATGTGAGTTTACCATGATAAAAATTAAATTTACCACAATTATTATAAAAATTAGTCAAATTGCGATAAATTTATTGTTGGACTAGGGTAGTTAACCCAAGTCTTGACCTCTTTTGATCTTGACAAAGCAGATTAATCTTGTCTAATATTTCAAATAAGTGTTATTTTGCAGCCTTAAGTTTTTATCTAAAGTTGAAAGTTGGATGAAGCTCAAAATTCCTCAAGTATGAAAAATGACTTCTAAATTGTGACCGCTACTTTGTATTCTCGACCGCTATATATGAAGAACCATTGCTAGAAAGCAGATAGGCAAAATCGCAGAGCCATTCTCGACCGCAATTCATCTAAATGAATGAGTCCAAAATTGACAGACGAAATCGCTGTGAGTGTCACGCCTTAGTCCCGACCGCGAATTTTGAAGTGACTCAAAAAGGAAGCAAGTCTACAGTTACAACATGACACATGTTCCAGCAGACCGTTGGAAGTCAAATTTCATGAAGGCATCTTGTTGGTAGCGACTGTAAATCATGAAGAAGAAGATAACCATTTTTGGTAGACGAATTCGCGTCCTCTGTCTCGTCTTGTACAATAAATCTCACAACTGCGACTTATGAAAGTAGTTAAAAGAGCAACGACTATATTTTCCTGGTGAACTAATCAAAAGCTACCACGTAGACTAACCGTTAGACACAAACGAGATTTTTCTTCAGAAATTTAGATTTCGCGATTGCTAATGAGTAGTAGCGATTATGAATTGAGACTGTCAAACATTTAATGCAGAATCTGTCAAGCATGTCTGAAAGATTTGATGAGTTATGATCTGCAACATCTCTTTGGTGAAGTTTGGGTATAAATACTCCACCAAACAACCATGAATGAGGTTGCTAAGAAATTTATTACAAGTAATTAAAGCTCTTAATCTTTGCTACTCACTTTCTTCAATTTTCTTTATGAAATTGTAAGTGTTAGGTGTGAGCATTAAACACCAAGTTGTAATGTTGTAGTGTTAGCCTGTAAAAACATTTCAAGAAAGGTTTCAGTGTGAGCCTAGTGAAACACTTGAGTGAGGTTGTGTGTTAGCCTAAAAACACATTGTTGTAAGGTTGTGTGTGAGCCATCAAAACACAAGTTGTACAAGTTGGGTGTCAGCTTGAAAACACCTTGAGATAGTGAAATACCCAATTGGTAGATTAGGGAGTGGATGTAGGGTCGATTATACCCGAGCCACTATAAATCGTTGTCTTAACTCTACTCATTCTTCTTCCCCTCTTCTTTGTCTTTTAAATTTTTATACACCAATTCAACCCCCCTTCTTGGTGCCAAGGGACAACAAGAGGATATACATGAACAAAACCCAAGTTTGAACAAAATGTTGATACCAAAGTTGCTCTAGATTGTTAAGACATTTTGTTGTCTCAACCTTTAGAGTAATAAATATTGATGAGTATTTTAAATGATCCTAAAATAAAGAGAAGTTCTAATCTTATGATTAAGTGATTATTATTTATAATTTTTGCCAATGTTTGTATAGGAGTATTGTTGACTCCATAGAAGGAAGACAAAGGCACACCTTAAAGATAATGTTTTGGAAGACATGCCAACGTCATATGGGGAAGATGCTTGACTTTTAAGAAGGAAAATTTACCTACCAAAATCATATGACATTTATTTGAACCTTAATATGCTTTTAAAATGGAAGCAAAATACCTCAAGAGGGCAAAAAAAAAAAAAAAAAAAAAAGAGGAAAAAAAAGGAGCCTAAAGCTCAAATGATCATGGAAAGTACATCAACAGGCATGGAAGAAAAGTAACAAGCATTGATAGAGAATAATGAGCATGAAAAAAAATTTCAAGAACGTCTATCTCATTTGAAGGTGACTTAATGATCATGAAGAAAAACAAAATGAGAGTGGAAGTGTTCAGCGGGGTTGGAAGGAGTCCAATAATCATTGCAAAATCTATTAAGAAGCACCTTAACTAGCCTATTTAATTTTGGACATCAACAATAATAATGGAAAAACTCTAATAGGTGTTGGTGGATGAATTATATGGTTGTAGTGAACAATTACTGATCATTAGAAAGACACATTAAGATCTCAATCATCATGGGATAGATTCATGAATTGTGGATAGACTATGATCGCTAGTTTTTAAAAAGCTAACAAAACTTCTTAATTTGTCTCTATTAGCTAGTTTTTTAGGATTCTCATACTCTCATTTAAAGTCCAATATATATATATATATATATATATATATAAAATAAATTAATAAATATAAAAAGTTATATATTTAATATAAATATATTTTATATAATATATGTGTTTAAGTCTCTATTTACATGTTTCCTCAATGTTCTCCTGTTGATGCTACTACATCTCATTATCATGTGTTATGTTTCATGGCATGCTTTATGTGCTTAATGGCGAATTTGGGTAGTAGAATAAGACCCCTAGTTAATCCCTTGTTGGGTTAGGTTGGTTAAACCTAAGTCAAAGACCTCTTTTGATCTTGACAATAAAGACCATGCCTTCCTTTTCTTTAAGAGAAAGTAGGTGTTACTCTTTGCCACCTTTCAAATTTTGAGGAATAGGGGACACTCCTGAAGATAAGAATGATGAAGAGGTTGGGGAGGGTGATGAAGCTTAAAGTGAAAGAGCAAATGAAGAAACTGACGATTTCAGAGACAATGATAGTTCTCCGATATTCTAGTTTGTTTTTTTTTTTAGTTTTTAGAATTTTTCCTTTATTTCTTTATTTTATTTAAAGATTGTGATCCTATAGTTTCGAATAAATAAAAGTGTTATTTTTATCCTTTGCAATTGATTGCTTCATATATTGTGTGATTGTTTTTATTTGGTTCTTGCTACCAGTTCCTTATTTATTCTTTGTTCTTGTTCTATCTCAATTATGCTTCATATACTTGACACCAATGCATCTTAATTCAATGTCTAATCTTTACCCTCTTTTTGATCTTGCCAAATGAGGAGAGAGGTTAGTAGTAAAAGAATGTGTGTAAGGGAAGTATAAGTTGAGGGGGCAAATAGCAATAAGAGCATTATTTTTCAATCTTTTTTTTATATTATAAATCTTTGATTGTTTGATTAAAAAGTTTTTTAAAATCACTAACCATCCCAACGTTACTCATGCAACCCTTTCTTTTAAATAAAATCAATCTAGGTTGTCTAAATCAAAAAGGGGGAGATTGTTGGACAATATTGGTCAAACCTAAGTCAAAGGCCTCTTTTGATCTTGACAATAAAGATTGATAGGTACTAATGTTTTGTTTAAGTGTTGTTTTTGCAGTATATAAGTTAGTTGTTCATTGAAAGTTAGATGAAAGACTAAATCTCTAACTTTGCGAAAGACATCCAAATTTGCGGTCAGAAACCTGTAATTCGCGACCACAACCTTGCAATAAGGATAGATGAAGTTAGCTTAGAAGAATTCACGTAGGAAATCGCAGCCACAATCTAGCCAATGGAAACTTGAATGTCACACAGGGGAATTCATGGTGGTTTTTGCGTTTTATGTCACGATTGAGAATTTCATAGTTGTAAGGAGGGAACCAAGTCTGCAACCTCAGCATGCCAAGTGTCCAACACAACTGTTGGAATATTACAATTCGTAAGGGTGAAGCACCTATCGCGATCACAACTAAAGAAATTATTTTCTCTTCACCAAACAGAGGAATTCACAGTCTCAATTGCGCTAAAAAAGGACATCAATCACTGGCATAATTTTTGGTTAAACAGATGAACATAATGACTATATTTCTTGGAGCACCAATGGTACATTGACACATGGACTATCTATTAGATACAAAATGAGATTCTCTATAGTGATTTCATGCTTCCCAATGCAAATTGGAAAATCGCGACTGTGAAATGACAGTCATGATCGTGACTTATGTCTGACAAACATTTAATGCAAAATTTGCCTAGCTTATGTCAGAGATTTAGGCATAATTTGTTAGTAACATCTCTTTGGTGGATGTTACCTATAAATACTCTACCAAACAGATGTAAATGCAAGAGAATTTCATTTATTGTAACCAAACTCTTGCGAATTTGCTTCATAACTTCTATTCTTTGTGAATTCTTGATTGTTTGGTGTTAACATTAAGCACATTTGTAATTAGGTTGAGAGTTAGCCTAAGCTTCCAAAACTCTTGTAAAGGTTGAAGTATGAGCTTGTCCAAACACTTGAGTGAGCCTAAAAACATAAAGTATAAGGGTTGCGTGTGAGCCATAAAACACAAATTATATAAGTTAGGTGTGAGCTTGGAAACACCAATTTTAGTTAAGTGAAATACCTAATTGTGAAGAATTTGAGAGTGAATGTAGGGTTTGTTAACACTCGAACCACTATAAATATTTTGTCTTAGTTGCTTATACTTCTTCTTAATTCTCTTAACACCTAACCTTCCCTCCAAAATTTTTCAATCTCCCACAAATTCAACCCCTCTTCTTGGTGCACAAGGGTCAACATCCTTAATAAGGCAACTGATAATAAAGACCACAAGGAAAATGAGTAGGTATCCCAAGGAACAAGATTTAGCTTTTTAGTTATTCATTTTGAGTATGCTTAAGGGTTATTTTCTTCCCTTTTGATCTACATTTTATGGACTAATTTGTGTTCCTTTTTGCATTTTAGAAGGGTTAATCAATGAATGTCTTATTTTTATTTAGTTCTTTACATGATAATCCCCTCTTATGGTTACATATGTACCCTTTCCCCTTATTATTTGTTTGTAAATCTTTGGATGTAGTGGATTAATAAAATTCACGAAATGAATGTTTAAAATCACTTAAAATGGACTAACTAATCAATATGCTTGAAGGCCCAAAATTCGAGTAGTAAGGGTACCTATTCTTTTCCCCATGTCGTATCCAATTTTCGAACTTGATCTCTAATGGGATAAAGATGGGTTAGGCCTTCTAGTTTACCTATTAGACTTAGAACCCATCATTGCCTAAAATTTTGTCTTGACCAAAGTCTAGTGGTAACTCTTACCAAGCATTAGCGTTAGTGCCAAAATAAAGCATTAGCAGTGGTACCAAAATACTATCTCACCCTTACCCTATCCCTTTCATTGGCCACTTGATTTCAAATAAGGTTTCAAACTATTATGAAGCCTCTTAAAGATCCCTTAATGTTCCTAATGTATGCATTAAATAGGGTTGTACTAATGAATGACCTTGTCATTTTGACTTCTTGATAGTCAAAAAAAGGTTAAGACTTAAAGGAGAATGAGTTCTCTAAGTTAATAAATTTCAATTAGTTGAAGTAGTATTTTGTAAGATGAGAGAAAAAAAACAAGCTTGCTAAGCTGAAAACCTAAAAAGGCAAATTAGGCAAAAATTAGTGCAAGAGAAAAAGAAAAATAGAAAAGGAAGAATAAGAAAATGAAAGGCAAGAGAAAGTGCCTAGCTATCAAGATGACTTGGCAGTAATGGTAAGGCAGTAGATAAGAATAGGATAATAAAGTGACCACAAGTGACATAAGACATGAAAGGGAAAGCCAACACATCAAGATTGGCAAAATTAATGTGATATTTTAGTATGCTATTATTAAAAGTATAAAATATGCATGGATTCGATATACTAATATATTAATATGAGATGATTCATGACAAGCATAACATTAAAAGGAAACATATTATCATAATATAAATAATATTTGTCAACATCTTTGAGTTATTGAAATACAAAGTTTTTTTCATATAATCATTGTTGCCCTAATCTCTATAAGGTCCTAACATCCTATGCCTTTATGTATCATATAACCAAGCCTTAAGATTAACATCATGAAAAGCAGAAGCCATAATGGTAAAAATGAGATAGACTAGATGGTCAGTCTAAATAACATCCACTTTATCTAGGAAAGGTTGGGTCAGTAGTACATCTACAAAGGGAGGAAGGCAACCACTGCATCCTGAGAAGCTCAAAACTGGTGGCAAACTGAGGAAGGATCATAAATGGTGCCAGATGTCAAAGCAGGAATGATCACAAACCCCTTATAGATCTTCAAAGTGACCTCAGCCATTCTCTAACATGGGCACATCTTAATATCATGATAAGATATTGGAATAATCATTCGGTCCACTCAACCCTAGAGGAAACAGGTTTTAATAAACATCGATTCAAATGGTACTGTGGGAAGTATTGCTTACCTTTATAATTGGAATCTTCAGTAAACCTAGACTCTCTTGTAGCCAAATCAAAAAATAAAAAAAAAGAAAAAAAAAGAGAAGCTTATTAAGTTGAAATCCAAAAGGGCAACTTATGCAAAATTAAGCCATTTGTTAGATTGAAAACTCACATGGGTGATCTAGGCAAAAGTTAGGGTGAAAATAAAATAATGAAAAGAAAGAAAAAAAGAAAAAATAAATAAAATAATAAATAAATGAAAAGAACTAGAGAGGTTGTAAAAAGAGCACACTTGGAGAAATAAAAAGGCTCTTTAAGAAAGATTGACAGACTCTTAAGGCAACATTATCTAAGTCCACTAAAGTTTCACCAAGTGTCACTGGCAATAGGGTTTTACCTAACTTAATTTCCTTTATAAGCTAGAGAACCTGAAAGTTAACCTCACCATAATTCCTGTGAAGTAGATATTTACTTATCAAAATGGCTGACAAAATATAAGCATTGCAACCCTAGAATCACTCCTGTGGGGATGTAAGAAGAGCAAAAGAGAAAGCAACACCTTCTCTTTCGCCCCAAAGTATACATAGGTGCCTCATCATATGGCAGATCAAAAAGCTCTATCATTTTATGCATGTGCGGGTAATTCAAACTAGGAAGCACAATCTTATCAGTATTTGAGATGTGGCAATCCAAAATAACATCGAACTCCTCAAATAAGGAACAAATCTCAATATCTCTAAAATGGAAAGAATGAGTATTTGGGTCCTAAAAATCATAAGCCATTTGAAAAAAAAAAATCCCAATTAAGCTTGATAGATGAAAGGTAACGAAGGGCTTTAAAACTCGACTATGAAAGGTGAGACACAACAAAAGACTTTAAAAACTCTTTGCCATGATTTTAGGGGGAGAAAATAGCTATTGTGAGCACAAAAATTGAGGAGGAAGATAAGAGTATAATTGTTTGTATAGACCTAAAAAGTTGGTTATATAAACATGTAGCATGTACAAACAACTTACTAGTCTGTATAACCACTAATGAAAGGGACACCAGTGTGGTAGCTTTCTTACATTTTCATGGGGGAACCTAATATAAAGTAATTGCAAAAGAAGTCAGATAAGTGGATGATGATTTTCTCACATCATCAGCTTAACTGCACTCAAAATAGGGAAAAATGTATCGATTGTCATAAATAAACTATTAAGTGTGCATATGACAAAATTAGGGCACTAAGGCCTAAATATCCAAAATAATAAGAAAATGAAAGGTCACACAACACCGAAATACTATTTAAATTACTCAAATTCTATAAGAGTTATTATCATTATTATGAAAGGAAAAAAATACTAATGAGAGTACAAAAGTAGGCGGACGGTAGCCTCTTAATCTTCCTCCTCTTTCAAGGCATCCACGATGGCATGCTCCTTTAGACGTGCTTGAAGGTCAACAAGCTTAATATGGAGCACTCAAAGTTCTCACTCTTTTTAGGATCTCTTCCTAAAAGACCATAAAAATAAGAAAAGTTTAAAATGGTTAGGACATATATACACACAAACACATATAAACATGCACACATCTAATAATTGTGTTTACTTATAGCTCATGGGTGTGGTGAGTGTAGGTTCATAATTAGATCTACCAAAGGCTTATCCTAGACCTAAGGAAGTGAGCATTGGATTTCGAGTCTTATGATGCAAGCCTAATGATAAGAAATTATTGGAATTAATCCCTGAAGATGTAGGAAAAGTTGCAAAAAAAGGAACAAAGCTTAGAAGAAATCTTGGATCAAACCCAAACCAAACCCACCATCTAAACCCAACCCTACTCAAGGTTGAGAAAGGAAGAGGACAGGCTTGTTACCCTAGTGTTAGTCTGTCAAATTGCTACTCAAAACCAATAAAACACATAAACTTAATTACCAAAATCATCCAAATAAAGATCCAAGGTGGAATCAAAGATTTAAGACTTAAATTTGCATTTTTCCTTCGCATTTTATAGGAATATATAATTCTTTAGTGCCTTCGAGGGTAAGGCACACTAAGAGGAACATTTAGGTCTTTTATACTTTTTTTTCTTCTTCTCCTTTCTTTTTTTTATTTTCATAAAAACCTAGTCTTAGTATTTTGTACAGACCTCTTTATGGTTTGTGCAGACCACTAAGTAGGTTGTACGAAGCATAATTGGTATGTATAGCCCACCTTGATTAAGGAATAGTTTTATTTTATTCCCTTTTATTTGCTCATTTTTATTTGTTCTTTTGGGGTTTTTAAGGACTCTTATGAGTTTCAATGGTAGAATAGGGACAAGTTTTTAAACCAAAGATCCTTTTCTTTGAAAATATGGAACAAAGATCAGGAAAATTGTGATATTTTCATGACTTCAATGTATTAGTACTTTTCCCTTCATTGTTATTATTTATATTGTTTGAGGATATGATTAGGCAAGGGAATGTCATTCCCTAAGAACCGCATGATCTCATTTTAATTTAATGAATGTTTATAATGATCAGCTATTTTGTGAGTTTCCATCCTTTTCACCATAAAGGGAGAATAGTTGGCTCACTAGTTAGCTCATTCTCCCTATTTCCTATAAGATGAATTTGACTAAGGTAAAGAAGAGAGCTTATAGTTGTATGACCCTTATGTTTAATTGATTTCATGTTTGGTGCACCATGAGTGTTTTTTGGCCTTATAATGTTCCTCTTTTATCCTTTTGGCATCTTAGTTTCATCATAGCCAAACTTATCTTTAAGATGCTTTAGATCCTTAAGAATATTGGTGGAGCAGGATCTAATGACCTAATGACTCAAAATTAATAGTCTTATGCTTTTGCCTAAAGCCTCCTTTATCCTCTAAGTGCATTTGCATCTCATTCTAGCTAGCATTATTTGATTATGTTCCATTTATCATCTTGATGTGTTAATGCTTACTTATTACCATTAATTATATATGTGTGTTTATGTTTAGTATGTGTGATGATGGGATTATGGACATGCTGAACTTATACTTAGATGCATGATTAAGTTCTTTGACTTGGAGGAAGATATGAGGTAGTGTAATGTTATGGTTAATACCATTAGGAATCTTAGGATTCTTATGCTCTTAGTTATGACTTTGATGAGATACTAACATCTTTATTTTCTCTTTTGTAGGTTTAAGATGCATGATTCTTTTGATTTTCATATTTAATTTCATTATCTATACATGCGTACCTCATTTGAGAATATGAATGGACCTGCTAGTGTATGCTTGTAATGTTTTGAATATGATATGCTTAATGTGACGTGTAGCTGAATATTTAGGATCAATAAGCAGACTAATTAATAATAAAGCTAAAATTGTAATTTTGAGTTAAAGATGCTTGAATTTTAAATCCCTAAATTTAGGCAATTTTGGGGGTAACTAACCTCTTCTCCATGGGGAACTCAATTTTCAAACACGTTCTTTGATGGGGGGTAAAGATGGATTGGCCCTTATAAATGATTTACATAAGATTTGAATTTGTCTTTACCCAAAATTTTATCTCAACTAAAGTCGAGTGGTGACTCCATGTTGATTAGGGATGGTACTAATATATTGTCCCGCCTTGGTCCTTTTTGACCTTTAAACAAGAATAACGGCTTTTAGTTTTTAATAAGCCTTTTAAAGGATTCTTCGATGATCTTAAATGTGTGCCATTAGTTAAGGTGGCACTAATATGTGACCCTTCATCCTCTCAATCTCCTGATGATCGATAAAAAGTAGTTGTAATAAAGATTTCACTCGTTCTAGCACATACTTGAAATCGAGGCATTCACATATGCACATAGACATCAACAAATCAATAAAGCAATTAATAATAGACATAAATAAAAAAATTAAAAAAACCTACATGAGTAGCATCTAGAGAGGCAAAGGAGTAAGAAGATCGCATGAGCTTCAGAGCCATCAAAGTACTAGTGCAGTGGTACGATTGGACTCCACCATTCTATTTGGTAGAGGATTCAACTCTCTCACTATCATTAGTTGTAAGCTTACTAGCTCTCAAGTTTGAGCCCTTTTACATTTCCCTTTGTTGGTCCTTGAGCACTAAGAATGGAGGGTTGAATTGATGAGAATTTAAAAAATTTGAAGGGAAGATAAAGTGTTCGAAGATTGGAAGAGAAGTAGCAAAAATGAACACACAATATTTATATTGGTTCGGGTGTTAATGAACCCTATGTCCACTTCCTAATTCTTCATAATTGGGTGTTTTACTAACTCAAAGTGATGTTTCTAAGCTCATACCAAACTTGTACAATGTGTTTTAATGGCTCACACACAACCTTACAACCTGTGTTTTCAAGGCTCACACAAAAACATCACTCAAGTGTTTTTCACAAAGGCTAACACTTAACCTAATACAAAAGTTTTGACAGCTAGGCTAACTCTTAAACCCAATTAAATTGATGTTTAATGCTTACACCCAACGATAATATCTCACATACAAAGAATAAGATATTGAGAAGTAAAATTACAAGAGTTTGGCTAAAGTCAATGATATTCTCTTACATTCATGTTTGTTTAGTGGACTATTTATAGGCATCAACCGCCAAAGAGACGTTACTAACAAACAATGCCTAAATCTCTAGGACAAGCTAGGAAGATTCTGCATTAAATGTCTGTCAGACTGAATTCACGATTATGACTAGCATTTTGCGTTTACGAAATTTCAATTTGCACTATAAAGACTAAAATCACAGTCGAGAACCCCATTTTGTGTTTAACGGCTAGTCCATATTTCATACTGCTATTGGTTTACCAAGAAAAATAGTACATTTGTCTAACCAACCAAAAGTTATGGTGACGATTAAGATCCTTCTTAGATGTGACAGTGACTGTGAATCTTTCTGTTTGATGGGGAAAAATTACTTCCATAGGTCGCGATCTCGATAGGTTTTTTTGCCCTCACAAATTTTGATATCCCAATGGTTATATTGGACACTTGGCATGTACAGACTTGGTTCCCTCTATACAACTACAAAAAGTCATGGTCGTGACTAAGAACGTGAACGTCACCGCAAATCACTCTGTATGACATTCATATCTTCCTTTGTGGCATCGCGACTGCAATTTGCTCTGCGAATTCATCTAGTTCAAGTTCATCCATCATTATTGGAAGGTCACGGTCGTGATTTAGAAGTTCCTAATTTCGAATTTGGATGCCTTACTCAATGTTAGAGATTTAGATGTCCATCTAACTTTCAATGCAAACCTAAATTAAAAACTGCAAAACAACACTTAAACAAGATATTAGTACCTATCAATCTTTATTGTCAAGATCAAAAGAGACCTTTGGCTTAAGTTTGACCAACCTAGTCACATAATCTCCCCCTTTTTTATTTTGACAACTTAGATTGATTTTACTAAAGAAAATAAATTGCATGAGTGTGAAGTTGAGATGGTTAACAATTTTTTAACATAATACTTATTGAGAAACTAAGTTTATCAAAGATTTAAATTTTAGGTTAGATTGCTCCCCCTCAACTTATACTTCCCTTAATTAGTATGTCGTGCAATTTTTTTTACTACTATTTCTCTCCCCCTTTGGCAAGATAAAAAAGAGAGTAGAATTTAAATTTTAAGCAAAAATGCATAGGTGACAAAAACATAAATTAGGATAGAAGAGCAATCACCCATCATAAAGAAGTACATAAAATAGAAATTGCAAACATTTTTATTTATAGAAATAGAAAGATGTGGGATCCCATACTTACAAAAAAAAAAAAAAACAAAGGAAATAAAAGAAAAAAATAGTGTAAACTTAAGAAAGAACACTAAAAGATTGGAGAGCTATCATCATCTCCATAATCAACAATTTCTTCCTTTGCACCTCCCTATTGTGTTTCTTCCCCTTCCTCAACCTCTTGATCTTTTTCTTCTTCTAGAGTATCCTCCTAATCTTCAAAATCAAGGAGGTGGCAATGAGCAACACCTACCTTTTCTTGAAGATCCACTAAGTCACTATGGAGGTAGGAAAGTAAAAGAAATCTCCTCTTGATCATCCTCATAACTTTTTCCAATTTCTTGTTTATTGAGAAGAGAGAGATGGTAGAGGATTTGGTTTTAGGTTTAGGCTGGGGAGGTGGAATTGGTTGAGTACCTTCTTCTATGACAAGCCTCTTCCTTTTTTAGGCTTGAAAAGTTTCAAGCTTCTTAGCCCTAAAAGAACCCAAGGTGTAGGCAAAATAATCTAGATGTATAGCCTTGGCATTGATTAGGTTGGGCAAGTCAAAGAAGTTATGGGATGGCAAGTTCTTCTTTGTGAGGAATATTTCTTTTTCTTCATTAAGCGCTCCTGCATATCTATAAATTGTTATGACATAAAAGGGTAGAAGAAATTTGATTTTTGGCTTAATACTCATTTAAATCAATTAATCCACAAGGTATCGGTCGGTTTGGATAGGTTTGTTTTTTGTTAAACAGAAAAGAAAGGCTAGGTCCTTTTGTGAGACCTTTTTTGTTTCCATCACCTCTGGCATTCACAGAAAAAGTGATGATATGATGAAGGAGCTAATTAAGATAGATTCAGATATATTTGGCTAAAGATTTTTTGAGTCATGTTTAGTTTTAGTGGATATCCTGGACCAAAATTGAGTAAATGGTATAAAGTGTAGAGTTCATGAAAGGAATATCATCTCCCACTTGAAGATTAAAAAGGTTGGAAAATTGTTCAAAAGTGATAAAGAAAGGATACTTAAAAGCCCAAAAAATCAAGCCATATTGACCTGCTCTAGATTCGGCTCTACGACTCAAAGTGACCGTGCACATGAGCTCCCTAACTATTTCTTCATAGTCGGGTTCATCTTAAAAGATGAACTCATTCCAGCCTAGGTTGGATTGGTAGGAATGAATTTCATCCTTGATTCTTAAGGATTCAATGAGAAAGGTTGAGGGAATCTTGTTGGGTTGGATGATTTTGGAAGAGTTGGCTTTATAGCAGTCCTTTTCGTTTTTGGTAATCCCTTTCATCAAGTGAAGGGTAGGAGGAACAGAGGGTTGGCCTATGCCCTTTCCTTTCTCTACTCTAGAAAGCTTTTTAGGGACTATTTGAGAAGAATGAATATTGTAGAAGGTTTGACACAAAAGAATGAAGAGAGATGAAGAGATTGTGAAAAAGTGAGATAGAACACTATTAAAAGGGTTTAAATAGGCAAAAGAACTGGTGCAAAAGTGGTAACAAACTCTCAAAATTTGCAATTAATGAGGAGGAGTCATCGGTTGGCAATCAAATCAATTAATGATTGATAGTTAGTCTAATTCATGACCACGAACCTCAAGTCACGATCGCTAATTACAAAAGATCTAAATAACGGACAAAAATTCCTCAAAAATTGAAGGAGTCAATGGTTAAAACTTTTGAATTTTGAAAAAATTCGATATGGAGAATTGAAATAGCGACCGTGAAATTGATGTGTGTCATAGAGTTTGACAAGTGCATGTAAATTGCAACTATGAAATGAAAGTAGCAATCGCGAATTACGAGGCAAAAAAAATAAATCATTAGCAGATAACAATTGACCTTCCTAGTTGTGATCCACTTAATGTACTGATACTTAATTCATACAAATTGGCATAAAGAAGCACATTTGCATAAAGAATTAAGACAACCAAAGAAATATAGATTCAGACATCTAAAGAAGCATTGTACACATTCATCAAAAATAACAATCAATTATTCAAAACAATATACTAAATAAAGAACATTCTAAAAAATATGATTTTCACTTGAGGGAGCTTCCATCAAGCATTCTTAGCTCCTTCTTAATGAAGTTCATCCTTTCTTTGTTGAGAGGTTTAGTGAAAATATCTGCTAGTTGATGATTAGTGTCAATAAACTCCAATACTACATCACCATTTTGGGCATGATCTCTAAGAATGTGATGCCTAATGTCAATGTGTTCACTCCTAGAGCGTTGAATGTGATTCTTTGAAAGATTTATTGCACTTGTATTGTCACATTCGATGGGAATGTGATAAATAATTTTACCATAATCCTTTAATTGTTATTTCATCCAAAGAACTTGGGCGCAACAATAACCCATAACCATATATTCTGCTTCAGTGGTGGATACAACAACCAAAACTTGCTTTTTACTAAACCAAAAGACTAAGCATTCTCTTATGAATTGGTAAGTTTCAGAAGTGCTTTTTCTATTTAGTAAGCTATTGGCATAATCTGCATCCGAATATCCTATAAGGCTAAAGGTTGAATTTCTAGGATACAATAAACCTAAGTGCAATGTGCCATGTAAATACTTAAGAATCCTTTTAACAACATTAAGATGTGATTCTTTAAGGCATGATTGAAACCTAGCACACTTGCATACACTAAACATAATATCGGGTCTATAAGCAGTGAGATAGAGTAAAGAACCTATCATACCATTATATCTCTTCTCATCAACAGACTTACCCAATTCATCTTTGTCTAGTTTGATAGTAGCACTCATTAGCATCTTTGCTACTTTGCATCCTTTCATGTCAAATTTCTTGAGTATATCCTTTGTGTACTTAGCTTGGTTGATGAATATGCCCTCTTTGGTTTGATTGATTTATAGGCTAAGAAAGAACTTGAGCTCTCCCATCATGCTCAACTCAAATTTCCTAGTCATACACTTGGCAAAATCCTTACAAAGAGATTCATTAGTAGCGCCAAATATAATATCATGAACATATATTTGTACAATGAGCGTCATGATTGTGCCTTTTAACAAATAAGGTAGTATCAACCTTCCCTTTCTCAAAATTATTTTACAAAAGAAATGAGCTAAGCCTTTCGTACCAAGCTCTTGGAGCTTGTTTCAAATCATATAAGGCTCTATTTACCTTATAAACATGATTTGGAAAGATGTGAATTCAAAACTAGGAGGTTATTTAACACAAAATTCCTCCTCAATGAGACCATTTAAAAATACACTTTTAACATCCATTTGAAAAAGTTTAAAATTCATGTGACATGCATAAACTAAAAAAACCCTAGTGGTCTCTAATATTGCTATGAGTGCATAGATTTCATCATAATCAATGTTTTCCTCTAAGTTATGCCCCTTTGCAACCAATCTAGCCTTGTTTTTAATAATGAAACCTAGCTCATCTAACTTATTACTAAACACCCACTTGCATCCTACAATAAGGTGTTCCTTAAGCCTAGGAATAAGTTTCCATACATTTTTTCTCTTAAATTGGTTAAGTTTTTCTTGCATGGCAATCACCCAACTTTCATCATTAAGAGAATCATCAATTAATTTTGGCTTAATTAGAGAAACAAATGCAAGATTATTATCCAAACAATTAAGTTGAGCTCTAGTACTTACACCTTAGAAAGTATCACCAATAATTAGATCCTTTGGGTGATGTTTGGAGAATCTCTAATCCTTGGAAAGATCTTAATATGAAATTTCTACTTATAGTGGTTGGAATTCCTTTTCTTCTTTAGATGACTTGTCTTTATCATGATTTTTAGCAATCTCTTTTGAAGTTGACTCCAATTATATTTTCTTAAAGTCACCTATAAGATTATCAATAAGAGAACCTTTCCTAAGATCAAGTTTACTATATTCATCAAACATAATGTTGATAAACTCTTCAGCAACCATAGTACTTTTATTGAAAACTCTATAGGCTTTATTAGAGGTGAAATATCCTAGAAAAATCCCTTTATTTGTTTTTCAATCAAAATTTCCAAGATTGTCCTTAGTATTTAAGATGTAGCACTTACACCTAAAGACTCTTAGGTATGACAACTTAGGCTTTCTACCATTCCAAAGCTCATAAGAATTTTTATTGTGAATGGGTCTTTTGAAAACATGATTAGCAATGTAACAAGAAGCATTGATGGCTTTCGCCCAAAAGTAATTAGGCAAAGAATACTCATTGAGCATAATTCTAGCCATCTCTACTAGTGTTCTATTTTTTCTCTATATAACACCATTTCGTTGTGGTGTTTTAGGAGTTAAAAAATTATGAAAAATCTCATTCTTTAGACAATAAGATTCAGAGATTCATTTTGAATTTCTTTTCCATGGTCACTCTTTATAGAAGAGATGAAGTAACCCTTTTCATTTTGAACTCTTTTTGCAAAACTTTTAAAAGCATTAAAAGTGTCATGCTTATAAGCTAGAAAGGATACTTAAGTAAACCTAAAGTAATCATCAACTAGGACAAGTACATAATATTTTCCACCTAAACTAGCACTCTTAGTAGGTCCACTCAAGTCTATAAGGATAAGTTGAAGAGGTCTAAATGTACTCATAACATTCTTTGCCTTAAATGAGGATAGATGTTGCTTTCCCATTTGGCATGGTCCACATGTCTTGTCCTTGGATAACTTTAACTTGGGAAGACCTTCCACTAGCTTTTCTTTTGATAGGCTTTATAGAAGTTCCATGCCAGTATGACCAAGTCTTCTAAGCTAAAGCCAAGCTTCATTACTAAGTGATATAAGACACTTGAAAGATTAGTTAGCCAAATTGTCCAAGTCAATTAGGTAGGTATTGCCCCTCCTTTCACCCTTGAAGACTACCTTTTTATCCACCAAAGTGGTAACTCAACATTTTCTAGGGTCAAATTTGACTTTATCACCTTTATCATATAATTGACTTACACTAAGCAAATTATGTTATAAACCATCTATAAGTGGAACATCATCAAAAAGTGAACAACCATTCTTACCAATTGTTCCAATGCTAATTACCTTACCCTTGGAATTGTTTCTAAAAGTGACATTTGCCACCTTCCTTCTTTTTATGGCCATGAATAACTTCTTATTACCCATCACATTCTTTGAGCATCGACTATCCACATACCAATCATTAACTTCATTAGTGGCTTCCATGCAATCCTACATAACACAAACAAATCACTTTTGTTTAGGTACCTAAGCATACTTAGGTCCTTGGGGGTTAGGCCTACAAAGGTCCTCTAATTTGAGGTGAGCCTTCCTAATGTAACAATGAATATTTATAAGACCAAACTTCATGCAGTAATGATATTGGAGTTTAGACTTATGAGTTTTCCTCCTATACATAGCTCTGGTATGAGTAGGTGTACTTCTCATACCATTATAATGTGAGTGTAAACATATGTATGAATGGTTAAGAGTAGAAGAGAACTTTTTGTGTGTGTTGGGGTGAGCTTGTTTCTTAATGTAGATGTGTGTATAGTTAGCCCTTTTTGGCATAGGATTTGAGCCTTGATGAACCTTGCCTTTGCTCTTGGGCATTGGTGGCTTAGTGTTATGAGCACTCTTCCTCCATACTACCTCAATACTAGATGTTTGAGGTGTTAAAGCTCTAATGAAAGTAGTGAGAGTAGGATTAAATGATGAAAATGCTCTATTGAAGTCAATACCATGTCTAACTAATGGGGGTCTTTAAGATATAATTAATGTATCTAAAGCTTTCTTTCCCTTTATGAAACTTAGAAATAGAATTTCTAAGCTCAATTACCTCTCCTTTCAAGGTATCATTTTCCTTTCTTAAGGAATTTAGAGAAGATGTAGACTTAGAAAGTCTTTCAAAAGACTTTTTGAGTTCTTCATTAGAAGTCTTCAAATCACGTACAAGATCATTTAAGGATTTAAATTCATCCTCTAATTTAGAACATTTTTTCTTGTAAGTTTTCATTTGTGACTTGTATTTGTCACATCTCAAGGTAAGAGCTTTCAAGAGCTCATCATCTACGTCATCTAATGCATCATAGTTTTCACAAGAATAGGGTGAAGAGTTTACCTCATTTGAAAAGTCATCTTGTGCCATAAAGCATAGATTTGTCATTTCCTCATCTTCATCCTCTTCATTTGAGCTGTCATCCCAAGTAGCTTTGAACCTCTTGTTCTTTTCCTTATCCCATTTCTTTTTCCTTTTTAGCTTGGAGCAATCATACTTGATGTGGCTTTGTTTGCCACACTCATAGCATATTAACTCACCCATTCTTTCTTTGAGGTTGAAAGTTGCTTTCTTGAGGTTTCTTTTATCTTTTTTTCTTCTTATTAGCTCTATGGTTCTTTTAGAAAGCATGGTAAGCTCCTCTTCTTCTTTATCACTACCATCATCACTTGAGATAACCTTTAATTCTTTTTCTTTAGATGATGATTTGAGAGCTAAGGTCTTTTTCTCTGTTCTATCATTCTTATCCCTTTACCCACTCATCTTTTTCATCTCCTCATCCTTTTTTCAAGGCTAGCTCAAAAGTTAAACGCTTGCTTATGAGGACATCAGTTTGCACCTTCTTAATTTCTAGATTTGACTATTGTATATTGCATACCCTAGCACCAAATTTTTCAAGAGATAAGGATTTAAGTATTTTTAAGTTTACCTCATGATTAGTGAGTATCCTTCCAAATTTCTTTATGTTTATTTATCATATGTGTGATGCTTTTGTTGTCCTTCATCATGAATAATTTTCATTCTATCACATACATCTCTAATCTGCTGGACTTCACCAATATTGTGCCTTCATGGTAGTTCTCTAAAGCTTTTCATATTCCATGGGCTGTGAGGCAATGTTGAACCCTTTCTATTTCTCCTCTTAATAAAAAACTAAGAAGGATTATCATTGCCCTCTTGTTCCTTCCATTTGATCTCCTATGAGCTGTCACCCATTCTTTCATTGGGATAAACTTTTCACTTCCATCAACCACCTTAGTAGGTGACTTCCACTCTTTTGGCACAATGTCCCAAAGATCTACCACATCGCCATCCAAGCATATTTCCATCATATACTTCTAATGTGTATAGTCGGATCCATCAAAATATGGCTTGAGATGGGTATGGATTCCTTCTTATGCCATTAATCTTTTCTCACACAATTAAAGCTTGAATTGAGAATTGACTCTGATACCACTTGTTGGCCTTTAAGCACCAAGAAAGGGATATTAAATTAGTGGGAATTTAAAAAATTTGAAGGGAAGATAAAGTGTTTGGAGATTAGAAGAGAAGTGGAAGAAACGAACACATAATATTTATAGTAGTTCGGGTGTTAATGAACCCTACGTCCACTCCCCAATTCTTCAAAATTGGTGTTTTACCAACACCAAGTGGTGTTTCCAAGCTCACACCAAACTTGTACAATGTGTTTAATGACTCACACACAACCTTACATCTTATGTTTTCAAGGCTCACACAAAAACGTTACTTAAGTGTTTTTCTTCAAGGGATAACACTTGACCTAATGCAAGAGTTTTGACAGCTAGACTAACTCTCAAACCCAATTATAATGGTGTTTAATGCTTACACCCAATAATATTATCTTACATATAAAGAATAAGAAGTTGAGAAGTAAAATTACAAAAGTTTGGCTATAATCAATGATATTCTTTTGCATTCATATTTGTTTAGTGGAGTATTTATAGGCAACAACCACTAAAGAGATGTTACTAATAAACTATGTCTGAATCTCTAAGGCAAGCTACACAGATTTTGCACTAAATGCTTATCAGACTGACTTCGCAGTCGTGACTGGTATTTCATGGTCTCGAATTTTCAATGTACACTAGAAAGACTAAAATCGAGATAGAAAACCCCATTTTGTGTCTAACGGCTAGTCCATGTGTCATGTTGCTTTTGGTTCTCCAAGAAAAATAGCCATTTCATTTGTTTAACCAACCAAAAGTCATGATCACAATTAATATCCTTCTTAGATGCAACAGTGACTTCAAATCCTTATATTTAGTGAGGAAAAATTACTTCCATGGGTCGCAATCTCGATAAGTTTTTTGCCCTCATGAATTTTGATATCCTAATGGTTATCTTGGACACTTGGCATGTTATGGTTGTAGACTTGGTTCCCTCCATACAACTATAAAAGTTGTTGTAGTCATGACTAGGAACACTAATGTCACCACAAATCACTTTGTATGACATTCATGTCTTCCTTGGCTGAACCGCGACTATGATTTGCTCTATGAATTCGTCTGGTTCAAGTTCATCCATCCTTGTTGCAAGATTCGGGTCATAATTTAGAAGTTCCTGTCTACGAATTGGGATGTCTTACTCAATGTTAGAGATTTATACTTTCATCCAACTTCCAATGCAAATCTAACTTAAAAACTACAAAAACAACACTTAAATAAGATGTTAGCACCTATCAATCTTTATTATCGAGATCAAAAGAGATTTTGACTTAGGTTTGACCAACCTAGTCCAACACCTTTTGCGAATGGCCATTCGAATGACACTCGTTTGGATGCTGCCCTCATCCCACTAGCTCTCCACTTGAGTATAATCCTCACATACACCTTTAACCAATGGAAGAATCAGAGATATGTTAGTGGGACAAGAATGAATTTGAGAAGTAAAGCCTTCATCTAGCCTCGATACCCTACTATGCTCGCTAGGAGCTCCTTATTGCGCTACCAACTAGAGCGAGATCGATGAATCCCTTTCAGCTAAGCACTTTAGAACATATGAGTAGGAGGCTCTTAAGGCATCGAACATCTATTAGGCCCTTCCCTCTATAAGAATATCTACTCCTCATGGTACCACTCCCAGATAGAAGGTCCTACGAGGAGTTGCTACTCATGGAAGTGCCCTTTGCCTCAACCAACTTAATGCTCTATGTGTCTAAAGGCCCTCTTTATTCCAGTCAAAGTTGCAAGAAAGAATAAGTGCACTATAAGTATCCTAACTATCACAAATATTATGAGAACTAATTAAATGATATTGGGTGTAGGAAATGCACCTGGTCCCATCAAAACTCATTTAAGAAAGTTTATCGAGTCATCATTGCTTACTCACGATGTTTACCGCTACTTCAATGCTGGAAAGGGGTAATAGAAGTCCATGTTTGGTAGAGGATTACTATCCTTTATAAAACCTAAGTTTATCGGCCATGACTATCAAATAAAAGTTGTTAGATAATACAATGAGCTTATACAAATACAAAAAGTAATAAATGAAAATGATGCATACCTTGAGCACTTGCCAAACACTATTTAGGTATGATAATCCACAATAATGTTGATAAAAACTTATATAGATGGGCCACCATAATAGACCCTTAGTCACAGTAAAGTTTCAGCCAGAGATTCTTAGTACGTATAGCAAACAAATCTTTACAGTGTCCCCTAAAGTGCAGAAAGATAGTGCCTGACATGTCGTACAAGAGGAAACTATGAGTTACTTGATCCACAACCTCTTCAGGACTATCCTCTATAGCCTCAGGGGCATGAGCAAGGATGCTCGAGCTAACGAAGGCATGCCTCCCCTTCAGGTCGAGCAAGAACGCTAGCAAGCCATGAATATAATCTCGCTATAGCACCTCGTCATAGATGCCAACGATAGTAAGGAGGGGTAAGCTGGAATGATGAATCCCAATCATGCATGTTAAGTCACCTAAGGTGAAGGTAATCCCCTTAATTAAGGAAGGTCATATAATAATAATAATAATTATTTTTTTTGCAAAGATGAAAAGAGACAAATCACCCTTAGTATTTTTGAAGGCATAATACAAACCTTAATACCTAGCTAATGATTAAACCTTAATAAGTGTCTAGGATTAGAAAATAGGCAATAAATACAATTTAATGCATAAGAAAACCAACACTTACTAACTCAAGGTTAGTTACAAATCCTCTCACTACTTATAAACTCAAGGTTAGTTACAAATCCTCTCAAAGCTTACTCTACCTAAAAAGAAAGAATTAAAGCTCAAATAAATGCTATGACTTTCTCTTGATTGTCTAACCTTAAAAAAGGTTCGTATAATGATCTATTTATAGGATAGCTCTTCAAAAAACTAATTAGTAGACATAATAGACAAGTTTGACAACTTTTGGAAAAACTAATTATTACATAGTGAATGAGTCATTCATGTTGTTGTACTAGTTGTTCACATGATTATTGCTAATTTTTTTGGCCATTCTCTTACACCATTCTTTAACTACTGGTCTGCTCAACTTCTTTACCTAATTTTTTTTTTTAAAAAATTCTTATTAAATAGGGCCATTCACTTAGGTTATTCTAATATGGGCTAGGTTGTTACACATCTTTGTTTAAAATTTTCTAATTTTCTTTATGGTGAACGAGGTCGTTTAAGGTGTCTTAGGACACTTCTCTTGGTCCAATTTTGTTTACTGATTTTTTTCCTTTTTGAATGGCTATTTCATTTCTGAATAAGCTTTCTTTATATATGCAAGCCCATTTATTAGGTGTATAGGCCCATTCATTGAGCCATTCATTTTGTGCATGGACCATTTCACTATTCTTTAAGCAACTCACTATTTCCTCTCTTCTTATATGCTTTTCCTTTATTTTTAAAAGCATCTTATGGGTTTAAACCTCCCCATATTAGGTATGTCCTCCTACTTAGGTGCTTTGGCCCCATCTTTAAAAGCATTTAAGGGGATCAATCCTCCAAAGTCCATAGGGCTTCTTGTTAGGGCTAACTGCTTAATGGTTTGAATTTTCTTTTGACATGTCTTCCAAAGCATTATCCTTTGAGAGTAAATAATTATCCCTATTCCAATATAAAATCTACAAGCAAAAGCACTTGATAAAGGATTAGAACTTCTTAAAGCTTTATTATCATTCAAATATATGATATCAAGGCAAATGCCTTATTAACTTTTCAATCACATGTCAACAACCTTCCCATAACCATATGAATTATAAACATAAGTGAGAGGCAAAGTAAGAGAAGAGAAAAATCAAGAGTGTATGTTACTATAAGTAGTCAAAATGGTCTACACCAACCACTAAGATGTCTACATAGACTACTAAGCCTACAAGAAGTTCAAAAGATAAACCAAAAGTTAAAATCATAAGGAAGAAAGTCAAAAGGAAAATAAAGAGCACTAAAAAGGCATAGGCGTTGTCTTTTACCCTCAGAGATACCTTTTGATGGGTTTCTACCTAAGATAATAAAGTCTTCAATATAAAATAGGGGCTTAGCTTGGCATTCCCTTTGAGTTAGTAACGCAGATGAGAGTTTTATATGTTTAAGGTTTAGGGAGCGTCAATTCTAGTAGGGAAAAGGCTTTCCTCTCCTCTTCATTGAAGGGGTATTTATAAAGGTAAAGAATGGTTGCATCTATGCCAAATGCATAATAAACACCTAATTTCTTTCCCTCTCTAATTCTTAAATGGATAAGATAATGAAATGCTCTAGAAATTTAGGTTTCAAGTTGGTTTTATAACTAAGAGGTTAGTTACACAACCAATTACTTGGCTATGCAGCCAATTAAGGCAAGTCAGGCTACTATTCCAGAAGGTTATGGGATGGATATACAATCATCTTTATTGACTATAGATAAGTAGATGGATATACAACCATCCCATACCTACCTAAAGTGACAAGCTTTAATCTGTGTGTATATGGGATTGAGTTGGCACAAAGATTTCTCAAACTTTGCCCTTCTTTAGATATTGTTTCATCCATCCTTTTAGGATGAAGTGAATATGGTTTTTATCATCAGTATCACATATGAATGAGCCTAAAAATCTAATGCTCATAGTTTACCTCTTTTTTGTTAGGCTTGAAAAATGACATTTTGATGAAATGGCCATTGTTTAAGGCGTATCAAAACATTCAATTTAAATGCAAATACCAAGGAAAGAATATGCAAGAATACAATTTGTTTAGCTGCTTCCAGCTTATGCTAAGGCTTTTGAACATGGGGTATTTCTGTCCATCCATTTTTTTTCAAACATGAATTAACTCATCCATCTTATTGCTTTGAATGTGAGCCAACTTATCTATTTCGTCACTTCAAATGTGAGTATACACATTCGTCTTATTTCTTTGAATGTGAACCAACTCATTTTACATATCTCTTTAAATATAAGCCAATTCATCAATCCTGACTCTGATCTCCTATTTTTTATTATTTTTTGCTTAGGTATCTCTTTTTTATTTTTCTTTATTTTGCCCTCAAATATCTCTATTTAATTTCTATTTATTTTTCCCTTTGGTATCTCTCTTTGGTTTCTCATTGTTTTCCATCTAGGCATCTCTCTTTGATTTCTCTTTGCTTTGCTCTCAAGTAGGCTTGGAAAACAATGTTGTAATAACATGTATTCGAATGAAAATAAGCATAATACTCACACTTCTCAATGATATTGAAAGGATACAATAATTTTTTAGAGTGTTTGATAGGTTTTGTGCCTTTTTGTTGGCTTTAATGAAGCTATTGAGGCTCTTTCTAAGGATCCCACATGTAATAAACTTCCTTGACTTTATCATTTGTTGTTGGGCTTCTATTTTTCCTTGCCTTGTTAGCTAGCTCTTTACTTTTCTCCTAGGCATTTTGTGCTTCTTTATTAATGACTTGTTCTTTTAGGTCTTCTATTTCCAAGTCATTCTAGAATTTACCTTTTTTTAAAAAAAAAAAAAAAATTTCTTCTCTCTTCTTTTTCTCCGCTCTCTTTTCCTTTATTTTTTTCTTTTCTTTTTTTTTTTTTCTCAATTTCTTCTTCTTCTTGTGCTCTTCCTCTCCTCCTCACCATAAGAAACCATCTTTATTAACCTTAGAATTGTTGAAATTATGACTCTTAAGTGTGACCTCTAATTACTCCATGATATGGTTTGGCAGTATTTCACTACAAGAAATTAGTATAATGTGATAAAAATTTTATTGATAAAGTATATTCTATCACAAAATGTAGATAGTTGTGACAAAATTAGTATATGTTATAATTAGTTAGAAAAATTATGACAAAAACTTATTATGTCAAATATTATTTACCATAATAACTAAATAAATAGAGACATAATGATAAATTTTTTTTTTATCATAATACATTGTGGCAAAATCTTGACTTCATAATTTGGCATCAAATATTTACATATAATTATAAAATATTATCACAATAATAAATAAATAAATAAATAAATAAATAAATA
>CATIWR010051441.1:0-17211 GCA_949677035.1 Omphalea diandra | reverse complement strand
TTATGGTTTCATATGGTTTGAAAAGTTGGATGTCTCTCTTTTTAGATTTTATTGTGAACTCAGATTTGTCAAAATTGAGTTTGAAGGTTTTGTAAATCTGGTCTTCTTATATTCTAGAAATTTTTTAGTCATCAATGTTTCTAGTGAAGTCCTCAATAGTGATTTCTTCACTATCCATTATTCTTCTCTCTGAACTTTCAGAGGTACTAGAGTGTTAGAAGGAAGTAGTTCTAAAGAGGAAGGTATCCATGAAAAGAAACTAGAAAACTTCTAAATAGCCTATAGTATGCCCATAGATTTACAGCCTTAAACACTTAACAGGACTTACTATCGAGCTCCAATCTAGACTATGATTCAAGAAGGTTTAGAGAGTCCAAATAGGGTTATTGTTCCCTCTTATATCATCTCCCCCTCATGGCTTTGATACTTGTGTGTGTGTGTGTGTGTGTGCAAGGCATCCCTCACTTTTTTATATTCCTAAAAACCATTCCAAGGTAAAAAAAAAAAAAAATGGTGCTTGTGTTGATGGCTCAAATAAACTTTCCTACTATGTCTCCTGAGTGCATCATCACCACATTCTTCATTAGTTTCTAAATAGTAACTGCCATGATAAAAGAGTCATAATATTCATCATTGTTTCCATTAATATCCCATCCTTTTATCTCATCCTCTTCATCCACTTCATTATGTTCATTCCTTTTTCCAACATCCCACAGCCAACACTTTCTAACCTCACATCATTTGCATCATTCCTAACAGCATTTTTGATCTCCTCTCAATCATCACTAGTTAAATTAAAATTTTCTTCTAACTAAGTCACAACTTTTTCTAACACTTCCACAACCTCCTTTTCCTTCTCTACAACATCTACAAAAGGTTGTGGTTCAAATATAATGTTATACCCATCACCTATATTAACCCTATTGTGATCAATATAAAAATTAACCTTATCCCCACTATTTAGCTTGTTACATATGACACTGATTTTTTTTCTCACTATTAACCTTTTCAAACTTTCCATTAAGTCTTTATAATAAAGTACCCTAATTTGTTTACACCTTATTTCCTTCACATAAGACATTATAGCAAGGTAGGATATTCTAACAATGTATATTCTTTGTTCAACTCATGCTATCACACCGCATATATATACCTACTGCCCTTTTGTTAACACGAAACTACCCTTATGATAAATCACAACAACAACACATGTATATGCCATCCTATCCTATAATATCATAACTGCAAAAAAGAAAATTTTTTATTTCCAGCAATATAACCCCACACTCTACTTTGAGAACCATGCAAATACTTTTTAAAAAAAAAATCACTATTTCAGACCACAATCACAATAAACAATATAATAAAAACCATTTGTGCGAGCACCTCAAATTTCGCAGTTGCACTCAAACAAGTGGAACCTTGCTTGTAACTCTATCCTTTTATCAATCAATGGGGGATCAAGAGGATGAGGGTCTTTATATTGGTAATGATGCCAAGATTTAGTGCACGCTTGGATCATATGGGGATCCTTTTAGGTCTTGCATAATTTCAAAACCCTTAGTCAAAAATTATGGTCATCGGGGGACCAAAAGTGGGACAATATGTTGGTACCATCCTTGGGGAATATGGAGTCGCCAATCGACTGTGGTTGGGACAATAATCTAAGAAAGGCAAAATCTGAACCTAATCTAAGTCAATTAGAAGGTTCATTTCATCTTCACCCCATCAGAGATTGGGTTAAAAAATTGGGTACAACTTGGGGAAGAGGTTAGGCACCCCAAAATCCTCTGGATATCAAGATTTGACCTTCGGGCATCTTTGGTTCACTTTTAATATCTTAATTGAGTTATTGATTAGTCCAATTAATGCCCCTAAACATACATCTAAGCGTGATTCACTTAGGCAAATTAAATCATCAACTCAAATGGGTAGGGGGTCATGCATCATGGGAAAAAGGATAAGCATGCATTGTCATCCATTCATCCATATTCAAACTTTAAAGGAGTAGAGGTCATGCATTCATGGCAAAAGGGGATAAGCATACATTGTCATCCATTATTCAAGACCATATAGTGTGATCAATGATACCAATTTATGGTCTTACTCAAACATAACACCTACACTTAAAAGAAAAGATAAGTTAGTAAATGAAACAAGCATAAAACAAACCAAATAAACTCAAAGTACAACGAATGAATATAACACATATTACCATCTCTCCCATTTAAAAGCTACCTAGATATGCATTTAAGTCCATAATATCACATCCCCACATAACTAATTTGGCAAGCACATGAACCATAAACATAAAAAGAAGTAAAACATGCAATACAAGACATTTGGAGGATGTTTAATAGCCAAAGGCAAAAACTCACCGTGAAAAGGATCATAGGATTGATGAATCCTCACCTTATATAACTCTAGTGTGCATGACATTCATATGTACCACTAACCATGCTGGGTTAGCATACAAATCAAGAATGAGGAAGATTGAGGGCTAAAACACTATTCACATATTCTAAAAACAAACATAATTACAAAATGGACTCTCAAGGCCATTGGAACCTTAAGTTCCTCACTTGGTCATTGTCCTAAATGATCAAAATAGACTCAAAACTAACAGTAAATCATAATATAAAGTGACTTAAAGCATTACATGAAAAGAGGCTGCAAAAACACTTCAAAACCACATTAAGGTCCTATTTTGAGATGAATAGGGATTATAGGACGTTATTCCTTATCCCATTCTATTATTGAAACATTAGAACACCTTAAAAAGGGTTTTAGAAAAGAGGAAATCTAAATGGAGAAGAGAAAAAAAAAACTTTACAAAAACTATCTACCAATCAAGTTGGGTTACAAATCTCAGTACAACCCTAATCAGGGGTTGTGTGGCATCCAATCAAGAGTGTACAACTATTATTTTCTGGGTTTTGAAAATAGAATAGAGAAAAAAAAAAAGAAGAGGGAATGAGGGGGTTTCCTAGATCTCTTTGTGTGTTTTTGTGCCTTTAGAGGCTCATAAGTTCAATATTTTCCACTAAAATGCTTAAGGAATGCACAAAGTTAGAGAGATATTTGAGTTGAGGTGAGTTAGGATTTAGGGATTTTGTGTTTGAGAGATGTTTGAGAAGTAATTTTAGTAGAGTAATAACCTTAAGGTTTTCAAGCCTCCCCTCATTCTTCAAATGAAGGGGCATTTATAGATAATGGATAGGTGCACAGGCCATAAAACGGTCCTAGTTGTACTATGGACACGTCCAATCATAGAGAGAGAGATGAATCTCATGGAACTAAAGTTTCGATGTAGGTTGTACAACCAAACATGGGTTATACATCCATATGTCTAGGTTGTACAACTTGAGGGTTTAAGGGGGCCAGCTCCAAAAGGTTCAAAAGGCTTGGATTTTAAGGTGGTTATACATCTGTGGGCATGGTTGTACAACCTTAATTAATAGGTTGTACAACTCTATTTGATGGGTTGTACAAACCATCAACCTTTTGGGCTTGGCCTTCGACTTGGTCTTGGGTTTAGTCTTAGGTTTCTCCACGGTATCCTAAGTCCTTTCATCTCTTTCTTTTGTTGTTTCCTTCACATTCTGGGAAATTGATTCCATGATTTTCATTATTGAGCTTTGCATCCATAAGTCCAAAATATGATGCTTATAGTTTACCCTTTACTTTTGTGAGGCTTGGAAAAAGACATTTGATAAATGGCTATTTGAACAAGTTTCAACAAAGCAAAGTAGAAAATGTAAAATTAATAACATACCTAAGGATAAAAGTTAGCAACTGCTCGAGTAGGTACTAAAGTGGTTTTGGCAGCTCTTTAGTAGCTCTTAAGTAGGTACCGAAGTAGTTGTAACACCTTTTCTAGTAGGTAACAAGTATTTTGATAGCTCTTCAACAACTCTCAAATAGGCACTGAAGTCATTTTGGTAGCTTTTCTAGCAAGTACCAAGTGTTTTGATAACTCTTCAGTAACTCTCAAGTAGGTATTGAAGTACTTCTCTTTAGCAGCGCTCTAGCAAGTACTGAAGTTGATCTCCTTAGCAACTCTCTAGTAGGTACTAAGCTTCTTGCTAGCCCTTTACCAAGTACCAAGGATAGAGATCTTCTTTTAACAGTCCTTCAGCAAGTACTGGAATTAACCTTCTTAACAGTCCTTTGGCATCTCTTTTGGTTTGCTTCATTTTGCCCTTTAACATTTCTTTTGGTATCTTTTCATTTTTCCCTCTAGCTTCCCTAGGGGTCCATCCTTTTCTTAGGGTAATGGGTCCAAGCCCATATGCTGTAGGAAGTGCTTCCCTATGTTTTTCCATTTCTAAGAGAGAGTAATTCCTTTTTGAAGTATTGTTGAGGCCTCAAAGGCAACAAGTTTATCATTAAAGGGCATTTTGATGGCTTTACTTGAATTAGAAAGTTTGGGGTGTCCTGTAGGCATTTCAAAAGCAATTAGAACATTTTGGTAATTTGGGATTCTTTGAAAAGCTATGAGTATTTTAGAAAATTTGGTGCTTTAGGACTCTTTGGAATGTTAGTGGCATTTTGGTAAATTTGGTGCTCTAGTGCTCTTTAGGAAGCTAGAGGTATTTTGGTGGTTAATTAAGCTTAAGGGAAAGCTAAAGGTATTTTAGTAATTTGGTACTTAATTGGGCTTGAGGGAAGGTTAGGGGTATTTTGGTAATTTGGGTGCTTAATTAGGATTAAGGAAAGGTTAGGTTGGTCTGGCCAAAAGGGAATAAGATAAGATTAGAAGACGAAGTGGGCTTATAAGGCCCACCTCAACCCGGGTTGACTCAAGGGGGCTGCACAGGGCAACCTAAGGCTATACAGACCAGCTAGGATTATACAGGCCTGGTCCATTATATAAGCCCTTTTGAAAGTGACCTTTTTCATTTGCACTATTTCTTTTCTCTCCTTCTCTCCATTCTCTCTCAAAACTTCATACTTAACTCTTATGCTCCCATAGCTTTTCGAGTGATTACCATGACAATGAGATGTTTAATGTCCAAGAGGAATTTTTCGATGGGGACATCACGACCTTTGATGCCTTAGAGCAGCTGCGATCCTAGTGGAGATTCACGCGGGTGAGCCTACTAAAGGGCACAACCGCAAAGATGATTTCGTCCAGCTTTTCTCCAATTGGTGACACACTTATGGTCTACAACCTATACCATCACCTTGCGAGACCTACCTCAAGAGCGGTAGACATTCTTCTCCTTTTTCCTTTTTTTTCTTAAGTTATTTTATTTTTTGCCTATCTTACCACCGTAGATTCTAAGTGTTGCCCCAAAATCTTCTTTTTGCCTACGAACATTAGGCTAGCTTGTAAAATATTTAGCAATAATTTCTATGGCACTTACCTTTTATTTTTTGTGGCATTGATTTTCTATTTATCACTTTGATATGTTGTCTAGATTTGCTTTAACTTCAAACTTTATTTTATGATTTGTGCATAAGGAACAATTAAAATTAATTAATATAAAAACATATGAAAAATTAGGATATATACATGGGATTATAAATAATTTATTTATCCATTATGCCTACTTGTCGATCATTTGATGCCTTATTCATGAGTATTGAATGAAAAAAAATTTTTTTGAAACTATCTTCATAATTTCCCCAAAGCTTATAATTAATCCCCGGTGACTAGGGCTTGTCATTTCTTTGTCTTTGAATCCATACCTTTATGATTTTCTATTTTTTTACCTCAATAACTATGCAAAAAAATATACATACTTATAGGCATTTTCCATTATTCACTCATTTTCCATTATTCACTCCCCCTTTCATTTCTTTTCCTTTTCCTTGCAGGGGATTGTCGCCTCCCAGAAGGGAGGCAGGGCTATAATTCCTATTGTAGAGTGGGATTAAACACTACACCCTCGAGTCTAGGCCCATCTGGAGGGCACAAGGGACTGGACCTTCTTGCGGATGCTATTAGATGAAACACCGAAGGTCAACCTGACGATGATGCACATATTGCTAGAGCGATGGATGGACACGATCTATACCTTCCATCTTCCCCTAGTTAGTGAGATAATGATTATGCCTGAGGACTTCACATTTTTTATAAGACTATGATTTATGAGTATTCGTCTGCCCATGTATTTTGGGGTGCATGAGCCAATGCTTTAGAGGGACTACCAACAAAGGGTCTTAGGCTATGTTCCTCTACTCAAAGAGAGTAAACTATTGCAAGATCCAGTATACGGACCAATGCACCTTAGGTTACTGACGACAGCTCTAGTGAGGTGATTGATCGACACGCGCATTATTTTTTATTGTATGCCCTATCGAGGGGTTTATTCTTCAATATTTTTTATTTGGCTAAGCTTTGTCTAGTGTTGGTGCTGGAGGACCTAAGCCTGCTACATCATTTTGCTTGGGGATCAGTGGCGCTGGCATACCTTTTTCGGTACCTTTATTAGTGCTCCCGGGGCACAGGAATATAAGTATGGGGCATGGACGGTCCTCATTATAAGTATCCTTTTATTTTTCTTGTTTGAGTTATATTTGTTTGCTTTGAGACTTATGATATCTTCTATTGACCAGCATGAGGCATTGAGCTAGAGCTGCTGAAAAGGCTAGACGTTGAGGATGAGGTAGATGGAGGTTATCCTTGTTTTTTAATGGTGGATCACCGTGTCTTACATAGAGTCTTCCGTAGCTGCCATGCACTTGCCTAAACACGATCACTATAAACTAGGTACTTTCCCCTGCACATAAAATTTATGTGAGTTATGTCTATTAATTTTTTATTATTTGGTTTTATACTCACAGTGGTTTTCCATCTTTATTGTAGTTATGTCTTGATTAGAGAGGTTACATGAAGATGTGGCCTCTAAAGGTGGCGAAGGCAAAGATTATCCCTGATGGCCATTGTCTGATGATGGGACCTTCCAATTGGGAGTGGTACGTTAGGGAGCACATCTCTCGCTAGCATGAAGGTTTGGATGAATGACTTATCCTATAATGCCTGCCCATGAGCCTTTTCTAGTCTAGAGACCTTGAGGGTGTGGATCTTATCGTAACACTGCGCCATGTGCCAAGGGAGAAGTTATCTTCTGATAGAACTTTATACAAATCCTAGATGGTTGGGGGCTCTTCCTTTGTCAGAGACGGCTATTCAGGCGTTCCCTCAATACGCGCAAGACGAGGCGATCATTCTACAACATGAATACATAGGCTGTTTAAAGGTCTGTCGCTCCTACTTTTACATCTGGCACTATTGTTGTCTGTGGCTGTAAATGGGCTCGTGGATCAGCTTCGGGAGGCGTAGAGCTCGTGGTGATTGGTAGCTTGGCTTCTATGCTAGACAGTCTGGTATAGTCATGTATGATTTCATTGACTGGATCGAGGATGTCGTTACGGATCACCCAATCTGCTTGTACATTTGAGCCAGCCAAGACCAACCACATAAGCATTTTCTTCTTTATCTCTTTATGTCTTAACTATGATGTGTGCTTTGTAGCTAATGCATTTCTTTTTCTTCTTTCATAGATCCCTCGCAACTAGGCTAAGGCCATAATTAATCTAATTGTCGCTCTAACGAGGGTTGTGATGCAGCAAACACACTCCATGCAAGTTAGTACAAAAGTAATGCATGTATGCATGTTCATGACTCGTGTTTTTATGTGTTTAGTGTCATGACTCGTATTTTTATGTGTTTAGTGCCCTATTTGTCCTAACCCTAGTGTTTATTGCAGGAGACGATCTAGTACCTAAAATGCGAGATGAAAGAGAAAGATTAGCGTCCAACGAAGGCAGAAGTAGAGAATAAGGCTTTGGCTCAGGCAGTTGTGGAATAAGGGTATGTGGCGACGGATGACAAGGACGAGGATTCTGAGGAGACCCATTTAGGAGCGAAGGTAGCTAAGCTAGGGGGACCCACCCTTTCCCTTATTAACGGTTAAGATACTTTCTGTTTTTTAGGCAATTTGAAAGTCCCATCTTTTGCATAGTTAGTACATTTAGTAGATTTTTGTATAGTTCTACAGTTTATTGGGTAATTTGAAAACCCTTCTTTTTGGATGCTTGCTTATAACCTTCTAGGATGAATTAAGGTGACATTAAAAACTTTGATATTTCGTCTTCCAAATGCTAATGCATAATTTTGGCCCCTGAATATATGTTTTTGAGTGTGCATTATCATATTTACATGCAAGTGTTTTCTAGAGCATATGCATATGTCAATTCTAGCCTAGAGTATAAAGGAGATGATGCCTAATTTCTCCCAAGGACTGAGGGTTGTACAACCTAGGCTTAGGTCTGTAAAACCCAACTTGAAGTTTGTACAACCCTTGTTAAGGGCTGTACAAACTCAGTCAACGGTTATACAGTCCTGCTAGTCTTTTCTTCCTTTATAAATACCCACTGTACATCTGCTTTGCACACCACCATTTCTAGCCCCTAAACCATGTCAAGAACATTTCTATGATCTTTTTCACCTCATATATGGTATGATCTACTATGGGTGAGTCTTTCAAATATTTGTTACCTCTCTTCTCTCTGCCTCAACACTCACTTTCTGTGGGCAACCTGACTTATGGGATTTTACCACCCATGCAACATCCTTACCCACATTCATTGACATTCTCACATGAACCTATTCATTACATAAATGATTTGCAATCCCACTTGATTATAGACATTGGATAAATGATCATTTAGATATATGAGTTGGATAAGTACGACAATGACACTTACATCATTGCATTTGGGACACTTGAACATATATGTAATGTTTGTATAATTGCATGGTAAATTATCTTATGTTTGTGCATGTTATAACATCATAAATAATGGTGTTTTAGAGCTTATTTAAAACTATAAGGAGCATATGGAGATTAGGAGATGGATGGAGCTGATGGAGTGAAGAAGAGGGACTAAAAGAGAAAAAGTGAACTTCCAACCAATGGAAATGAGACACCATGATTTTGTCTTGTTATCATAGGTTTACAAGTGAAAATTTTCATCCTTTAAGATTAGAATAGAGAGGATAAACATGTGGAGCAGTAGAAGAAAGAGAGAGCTAAGGAAAAAAAAAAAAGAAAGAAAAGAAGAAGAAGAAGAAGGAGATGGAGAAGAGTAAGCTGCCTAGGAAGGAATCTTAAGCTTTTCTGGTTCTAGGAAAATAGGTAAGTTAATTTATCTTTTTTTCACATGAAATTACTCCCTCATGACATATTAATCAAGCATGGTTAGTAAGAATTATGGAGTATTTAAGGTAGAACTCATGTATGGAAGTTGAAATTTAATAGAAACAAGGGCTGATTATGTTGGTTTTATTATTATAGCAGAATTTTGTAGCCACAATTTCATAAACCTATAAAAGGAATTAGGGAAAGTGCAAAATATGAAAGTTGTATCTTTATGTCCCACCTCGATGTATGTAAAACATTTTTGCTTAATGTGGTGCATGTGAGGAGAAATAGCTCCATCATTAGGGCTGGTTCACAACTAACCGAGATCATCTCAGTCTTTCTATTTTCTTATATTTTGATGATCTTATGTTCTAATTTAGACAAAGTGAACAATATGAAATTTGTAAGGTTATATCCCCTCTAAATACTTGTAAATGAGTTTTTCTTGATTTATTATGTGGAAAGAAATATGGCTCATTGATTGTGACTGACCCTAAACCCGATGAAACCTTATCAGTCTTATAATTCTATTTTCCAAGAATTTGAGGGCCATAGAATCAGAATTTGGTGATGTGTTAAACTTGAAAGTTGTATATTTATGTCTTATATACATTCTTATAAAATATTTTTGCCAAATTTAACATGGTTGTTGAGATATTTCTCCTTCATTATGACTGATTGTCAACATGTTGAAAATTTACTCACCCCAAGATTGGTCATTTATTTTGGTGACTTTATAGACTGAATTAGACAATGAGTAAAATATGAAAAATGTTACTTTATGTGTTTTGTAACTTCTAGTAGATCAGTTTTGCAATTAGATTTGTAAAATTTGAGATATACCCAAGAATGTAAGTCCTACTCAGACTAAGATAACATTGAAACAGGGTAAAATTTAAAAATTTACCACATTTTCTCTGTCTTATATTGATATGAAATTTGACTATGTTGTATCATTATGTGTCTAGTTTATTTTAAAAGAAGAATCACGTCATTTGGATAAGTAAATCTAGAGTTATTACTATGAAAGTATAACAAGGTCAGGCTACCATATAAGAAAAATATACATAAACACTAGGTCAACTTGCATGGATCATTTCGTAGTTACATACTAAACATTCATAATCATTTTGACATACTTGTAACCATGTATGTATTAATTTTTAGGATCTCAACACTTTGAGGAAGACCTAGAGAGAGAACCAAATCTACCATAAAGATTGGTCACATCAAATGGTGAATAAAAACCATAATTATATTCTAATGTGTGTGTGATAATTTTATGATGTAATTATATTCTATTACATGTATATGTGATTGAGTTGTTGCCTTTTACATATGAATACAAGTCAAATGAGAATAATATGCTCTTAATAATTACTTGGTATACCACTATGAATGAACATTTGCATATGGAACTAAAAGGATGTTGTGATCGGCTTGTTAAACTCTTGCAAATCACTTGGAAAAAGGGACCAATATGTCCTATTGGCACATATTATTAATCAAATGGTTCACTTATTGTATGCTGGCCATCAAAATCAAATGTTACTTCAATCACATGAATTGCCGAGAGCAATGTTTTCCTTGCAATGTCGAGACAAAAATCAATCGATTACACTTGCACTTGCATAGTCAATTGTTATACTTATAATGTATCCTGATGATATTTGATTGTTGGTTGTGCCATAAGAATCTTATTATTGTTTTTAGTCATTGAGTCATAACTTAGCAAATCACAATTATGCTTTTCAGATATTGAAGCATAGGGTTTGGATACTTTGGTGCATAAAGTTTTGCATAGAGACACACATGGACCATAAGTCATTAGCTAAATTCCAACTCTCTCTTTCTCCTTGTGTCATGTACATATATCTAAATGGGAACCAATTTATGGTCACTAGCCTTGAACATTAGGTAACATATATGTGCATTAAATACATGTTGGATTTTGTATGTATGATGAATAAACCTTTATACATATTCCTTTTTGGACAGGAATGCCATGATTTGTAAATGAAAATGGTTCGTCACAGTTTTTGGTATAAGAGCAGGGATAGGTTCCTTGGGACATACATATGAACATGACATGACTTTTGCATTATTATGCATTATCATATGACATAGACTTATATGTCTATAGGGCATTAATAGAGGGTAGTCATGGTAGTACCCATGGCTCACCAAGGAGGGAGGAGTCAACCAATTTGCATTTCATAAAAGCATCATACCAACCATTAAGAGATCAACCTGCTGACAGAGTTAGATCTACTTTACATTCTTATGCACAACACATATCTCATGGGCAACCACAACATAGAATTGGTGAACCAACAATGCAGGGTCCATAAATTCAAAGAGAGAAAATATATGACAAATTAAGAAAATAGGTTGCAATGGACTTCAATGGCACCATAAATCCATTAGTGGTAGAGACATGGCTAAAAAGACCACAAAGAGTTTTAAATTTGATGAAATGTACACCAAAAGAAAATTTTGATTATGCAGTGTCGCTATTACAGGGGGATGCATATGATTGGTAGGAAACGATTCTAGGGAGCGATGTCCAGTCTCCAATGCTTGCATAGGATGATTTTCTTCATGAGTTCAACAACAATTACATGCCATAAGTGTACAAAGATGATAAAGAAAGGAATTTCTAAACCTAAAGCAGAGGGAGATGACTATAGCCGAGTATGAAGTAAATTTTAATTAATGATCTCATTATGCATCCTTCATGGTGGCTACTGATAAAGACAAATGTCAAAAGTTTGAAGGGAGACTGAGATATGAGATCAGAAGTAAGATCATGACTGTAGATCTTGAAAGTTATACTAATCTAAAAGCTACTGCAATCAAGTTAGAAAGATTAGAAAAAGAAAGGATTGAGCAACGAGTAAAAAGAGGCTCTATTGAGTTTGTGGGAGATTTTAACAGAAAGAAAGGTAAATATGGAGATTATGTGCCATCACAGTCCAATGCTAGGGGTGGTTACTCTAGCTATAGACGCAGAGGATTAAGAGTTTCATAGTATGTTGGCAAAGGTCAAGGCCATGTTATGCAACAACGACCCTTATGTGTACATTGTGGCAGACAACATATGGGTGAATGTAGAAAATTGACCGATAGGTGCTACTTTTGTGGGTCTTTTGATCATATGCTTAGAGATTGTCCTAAAAGATCCAAAATGTTAGATAGAGGCAAAGGCAAAGGCAAAGCTACATCAGAGTCCACGGTTGAAGTTTTAAAGGCAAGTAGAGTTGAAGTATCATTTGGCAATTGCAAAGGTAGAGGTAGAACAACCACAATTGTCCATGGTATGAGCATATCAAAAGGTCAGAGTTCTAGACCCTAGACACATGCCAGAGTATTTTCCATGACTAGGCAAGAAGTTGTTGCTGCTTCAAAAGTAATCACTAGTAAACTTTTTCTCTATGATTTAGAAGTTGATGCATTAATTGATCGTGGCTCCACTCATTCATTTATTTCATTGAACATGGCATCACAATTGTGTAGTAAGCATCAACCTTTAAGTTTTAATCTATTTGTTAATACTTCTTTAAGAGATATGATGATTGTGGATAAGATATGTCGTGATTGTGTGATTCACATTGATGATGTTGAATTGAATGTTGAACTAGTATTATTGCCACTTCATGAATTTGAAGTGATACTGGTATGGACTAGTTGTCCAAATATCATGCAATAGTGAATTATTTTACTAAGGAAGTTGTTCTGGAATCTCCAAATCATACAAGGGTTATGTTTCAAAGAGAAAGACAAATTGTACCTACATGTCTAGTTTCTGCTATCAAGGCTTTTCGCATGATTAAAAGTGGTTGTGAGGCTTATTTGACACATGTGGTAGACACAAAGTTCATAAATGAATTACTTGAGAATATTTTTATGGTAAATGAGTTTTCATATGTTTTTCAGCTGACTTACCTGATTTGCCACCAGATAGGAAGATAGAATTCACAATTGAGTTAGCTCTAGGAATTGCACAAATATCCATTCCACCTTATAAGATGGCTCCAACTAAGTTGAGAGAATTAATGACCAAATTATAGGAACTATTTGAAAAGGGATTCATTTGACCTAGTGTGTCACCTTGGGATGCTCCAGTATTATTTGTTAAAAAGAAAGATGGGACAATGAGGTTGTGTATTGAGTATAGGTAGTTAAATTTGGTTACTATGAAGAACAAGTATCCTTTACCAATGATAGATGATATGTTTGATCAGTTACAAGGAGCAAGAGCATTTTCTAAATTTGACATAAAATCAGGATATTATTAGCTTAAAATTTCAAACCTTGACGTACCGAATATAACTTTTCAAACTAGGTATGGACATTATGAATTTTTGGTATTGCCATTTGGTTTGAGTAATGCACCAGTTGCGTTTATGGCTCTTACAAACAAAGTGTTCCAGAGTTACTTAGACAAATTTATAATTATATTCATTGATGACATACTGGTGTATTCAAGGAGCAAAGAGAAGCATCAACAACATTTAAGTATGGTGTTGCACATTTTGAAAGAAAAATAACTATTTGCTAAATTAAGCAAGTGCAAGTTCTAGATTGACCATGTGGTATTTTTAGGATATATAGTTTCTGGAAAGGGCATAAAGGTGGATCCAAACAAAATTGAAGCAATAGTAAAATGGGAAATCCCAAAGAATGTTGTAAAAGTCCAAAATTTCTTAGGACTAGCTAGATATTATCGTTGATTTGTTTAGGGGTTTTCATTTATAGCTGCTCCTTACTAAGTTACTTCAAAAAAATGCAGCATTTCAGTGATTAAAGCATGTCAAGAGAGTTTTGATGAATTAAAAGATAGATTGACATCTGCTCTAGTGTTAGGCATTCCTACTGGTAATGAAGAATTTGTAGTTTATAGTGATGCCTCTCATTAAGGTTTGGGATGTGTTTTAATGCAGCATGGTTAGGTAATTGTATATACATTTAGACAACTGAAGCCTTATGAATTATCTTACCCAGTGCATGAGCTAGAACTTACTATTGTTGTGTTTGCTTTGAAATCATGGAGACATTACTTGTAAGAAGCTTCTTTTCAGATATTTACATATCACAAGAGCTTGAAGTATTTAATGAGCTAAAAAAGAATTAAACACGAGACAAAGGCGATGGTTAGAATTGCTAAAAGATTATGATTACACCATTGAGTATCACCCAGGGAAGGCAAATGTGGTTATTGATGCTTTAAGTAGGAAATCAAGAAGCAGTGTAGCTCATTTAAAGGTATTTTCATTGTCTTATTTAGTTCAAGTATGAGCTATGAATATGGAACTAAACATACAAAAGAATGTGGCATTGCTTGCTACTTTTCAAGTGAGACTAATGTTGCATGATCGAATTAAAGAAGCATAAGGCAAGGATCCAAAGTTACATAGAATGATTGAAATAGTAAAATAGGGGAGACATGGTGATTTTGATATTCAAAATGATGCCTTGATGTTGGGTTCTCGTATTTGTGTGCCTAATGTTGATAACTTGTAAAGAGAAATCCTAGAAGAAGCACATAATGCTTTATATACCATGTATCCAAGAATGATGAAAATATATAATACCTTACGATCTCATTTTTTGTGGTCTAAAATGAAGAAAGATGTAGCATGCTATGTTTCAACATGTTTGACCTGTCAATAAATAAAAAAGGAACATGAAGCACCAGTTGAAAAATTGAAACCATTGATGATTCCAGCATGGAAATGGGAAAGAATAACCATAGACTTTGTTTATAGGTTACCGATGACTTTGAAATAGAATGATGTTATATGGTTGATCATTGATAGACTAACTAAGTTAGCTCACTTTTTGCCTATTTGATGGGGTAGCTCACTTAAGCAATTAGTTAAGAAATATATGGATGAAATTGTTAGATTACATGGGGTTCTAGTGTCCATTGTATCGAATAGAGATCCAGGATTTACATCTCGATTTTGAGTCAGTTTACAATAGGCTTTAGGTACCAAGTTGAGTTTCAGTACTGCTTTTCATTCTCAGATAGATAAGCATTCAAAAATGATAATTCAAACACTTGAAGACATGCTTCGAGCTTATGTGATAGAGTTCAAAGGTGCATGGAATGAATTTATTGCCTTCATTGAATTTGCTTATAAATAATGGTGTTTTAGAGCTTATTAAAAGTATAAGGAGCATATGGGGATTAGGAGATGGATAGAGGTGATAGAGTGAAGAAGAGGAACTAAAAGAGGAAAAGTGAACTTCCATTTAATGGAAATGAGACACCATGATTTTGTCTTGTTACAATAGGTTTACAAGTAGAAATTTTCATCCTTTAGGATTAGAATAGACAGGATAAATGTGAAGGGCAGTAGACAAAATATAGAGCTAAGGAAAAAAGAAAGAAAAGAAGAAGAAGAAGAAGAAGAAAAGGGAGAAGTGTGAGATGCCTAGGAAGGAATCCTAAACTTTTCTGATTCTGGAAAAATAGGTAAGTTAATTTATCTTCTTCCTACATGAACTTACTCCCTCATGACATGTTAATCATGCATGGTTAGTAAGAATTATAGAGTATTTGAGGTAGAGCTCATGTATGGAATTTGAAATTCAAGAGAAACAAGAGCTGATTGTATTGGTTTTGTTGTTAGAGCAAAGTTTTGTATCCACGATTTTATAACCCTAGAAGAGGAATTAGGGAAAGTAAAAAATATGAAAGTTATAGTTTTATACCCCATCTAGATGCATGTAAAATTTTTTTGCTTAATTTGGTGTGTGTGAGGAGATATGACTCCTTCATTAGGGTTGGTTCACAATCAATCGAAATCACCTCAGTCTTTTTGTTTTCTTATAATTTGATGACCTTATGTTTTGATTTAGACAAAGTGAAAAACATGAAATTTGTAAGGTTATATCCCTTTTAAATTCTTATGAAGCAGTTTTGCTTCATTTATTGTGTGGAAAGAAATATGGCTCATTGATTGTGACTGACCCTGTACCCGATGAAACCTCATCAGTCTTATAATTCTGTTTTCGAAGAATTTGAGGGCCATAAAATCAGAATTTGGTAATGTGTTAAACTTAACAGTTGTATATTTATGTCTTATATGAATGCCTAAAAAAATATTTTTGCCAAATTTAATATGGTTGTTGAGATATTGCCCCTTCATTATGACTGATTGTCAACATGTTAAAAACCTACTCACCTGAGATTGGTCATTTGTTTTCGCGACTTTATAAATTGAATTAGACACTTAATAAAATATGAAAAATGTTCCTTTATGTGTTTTGTAACTTTCAGTAGATCATTTTGCAATTGAATTTGCACAATTTGATATTTACCTATGAATGTAAGACCTACTCAGACTAAGATGATATTGAAACAAACAAAATTAAAAAATCCACCACATTTTTTATATATCTTATATTGATCTAAAATTTGACTATGTTGTATCATTATGTGTCTAGTTTATTTTAAAAAAATAATCAAGTCATTTAGATAAGTATATCTAGAGTTATTACTATGAAGGTGTAGCAAGATCAGGCTACCATATTAAGAGAATATGCATAAACACTAGGTTCACTTGCATGGATCATGTCGTAGTTGCATACTAAGTATTCATAATTATTTTGACATACTTATAACCATGTATGTATCAAATTTTAAGATCTCAACACTTTTGAGGAAGCCCATAGAGAGAGAATCAAACCTACCATAAAGGTTGGCCACATCAAAAGGTGATTAAAAATCATAATTAGATTTTAATGTTTATGTGTGATAATTTCATGATGTGATTATGTTCTATTACATGTATATGTGATTGAATTGTTTCCTTTTACATATGAATACAAGTCGAGCGAGAATTATATGCTCTTAATGATTACTTGGTATACCATTATGAATGAACACTTGCATATGGAACTAAAATGTTATTGTGATTGGCTTGTCAAACACTTGCAAATCACTTGGAAAAAGGGACCAATATGTCTTATTAGCACATGTTATTGATCAAATGATTCACTTGTTGTATGCTAGCTAGCAAAATTTACTTGTATGCTGGCCAGCAAA
>CATIWR010051436.1:0-10994 GCA_949677035.1 Omphalea diandra | reverse complement strand
TCCTGACATTAGTTAACACATGTGTACATCAAATACATATGGAATTATATATGTATGATGAATAAACCTTAATGTGTATGCATTTCTGAACATGAAATGTCATGATTTGCAACTGAAGACGATAGTTACAGTTGGTGGTATTAGAGGATTCAAGCACACGCGGGGCAGACGTGCAAATCTCGGTGTAAATGACATTGCGGGGTCGACGGGCAAATCCCGGATGTTAAGTGCTCTGATAGGTACCAGCTATAGCCACGTTCCGACGTTACAATTTATGGTATCAAAGCTGATTTACAAATGAGAATAATGGGTATCACAGTTATTGGTTTGACAAATGAATTTATATGTTATAGTTTTAGTATCAGAGAGGGCTCAAGCATACGTGGGGTAGACGTGCAAATCCCGGTGTGTATGACATCATGGGGCCGACGGGCAAATCCCAGATGTTGGGTGCTATAATAGGTACCAATTGTAGCATTACAGATTATGGTAGAAAAAAAATTAGTATCAGAGCAACATGAGTTCTGTCAAATGAAAAAGGTCATTACATTTAGTGGTATCAGAGCAAATATGAATACGACCGTTACAATTTATTGGTATAAGAGCAAATATGAATATGGGTGTTAGAACTAGTGTTGTCACATTTGATAGGAATATGATCAACATTTTTTCCATAATCCTTGAGTTATTATTTTATCTAAAGAACTTGGGTGCAATAACACTCATTGGCACATATTCTGCTTTGGTGGTGCATAAGTTAAGTGAAACTTACTATTTGCTAAACCAAGAAACTAAGCATTCACTAATTGTTGGCCCTAGGCACCGAGAAGGTGGAGTTTACTTGGTGTATAAAAAAAATTTGGAGTAAAGAGATAGAGAAGAGTAGAGAAAGGGTCATACGATTTATAGTGGTTCGGGTATAATCGACCTTACGTCCACTCCCCAATTCTTTGCAATTGGGTGTTCCACTAACTTCAAATGGTGTTTCTAAGCTCACACTAACTTTTACACTTGTGTTTTCAAGGCTCACACAATAACCTTTACACTTGTGTTTTTAAGGCTCACACAACAACCTGTACACTATGTGTTTTTAAGGCTCACACAATAACTTCTCTTTAATGTTTTTACGGGTCACACTACAACCTTTATAAATGGTGTTTATGCTCACACCAAACAATTACTTAAAGAATAAAAAAGATTGAGTAGCTAAATTGCAAGAGCTTGGTTATAAATTAATGAATTCTCTTACATTTACATCTGTTTGATGAGGTATTTATAGTCTTTACCCACCAAAGAGATGTTGCAATAAAATTGGTAGAAAATCTCTAAAGTATGCTAGACAGATTTTGCATTAAATGCTTGTTAGGCTTCATTCGCAGTCGCTGCTACTCTTTCACGGTCGTGAGTTTCCAATTTCCATATGGGAGCCCAAAATTGCAGCAAAAATCCCTGTTTGTGTCTAACAGCTAGTCCACATGTCATCTTCTCATTGGTTCGCTAGAAAAATATAGTTATTGCCTTTCATCTGCTCATAAAAGTAACGGCCATGATTTTTCGTGTACAAAGCATGACTTAGGATGCAAATTCATCTGTCAAAATGTTCATCTTCTTCTTCATGATTTGTGATTGCTACCTACAAGTTGCCATCGCAATTTTTGTCTTCCAACTACTTGGGACACTTGTCATGTTGTAGTTATCGACTTGATTCCTCTTGAGTTACTTTGAAATTTGCGATCACGACTGAGGCGTGACACACACTACAAATTCGTCTGACTTTGGCATTTCCATCTTTGGACGAGTCGCAGCAGAAAAGTGGCCCGTGAATTCACCTGTCCTATTTTTCAATCTGCCTTAATCTAAGTCGCAATCGTGATATTTGAAGTTATGGTCACAAATTAGGAGACATTTGCTTTTTTTAGAGATTATGGATTTCATCCAACTTCCAATATAAAGACTAACTAAAAACTGCAAAACAACACTTAATTGAAACATTAGAATTGATCAATCTCCTTTGTCAAGATCAAAAGAGGTCCAAGACTTGGGATTAACCATCGTAGTCTAACACTAATAAATTTGCAAGTTTTGGAAATGCTCTTTATATCTAATAAACTACTCGCATAATTCACATCCGAATTACCAAGGAGACTAAAAGATGAATTCCTAAGATATTGCAATCCTAAATGCAAAGTGCCATTCAAATATTTCAAGATCCTTTAAACCACATGCAAATATGATTCCTTAAGACAAGATATAAATCTACCATATAAGCAAATATTATACATTATATCAGTCTAGGAGCGGTTAGATAAAGAAGAGAGCTAATCATACTTCTATACATCTTCTCATCTATTGGCTTACTAGATTCATCATTATCAAGTTTGATTAATGTAATCATTAGAGTTTTTATGACCTTACATCCATCCTTTAAAACCTTTTGAGTAACTCATTCTATATTTGAATTGGTTGATGAAGACGCCCTCTTTGCTTTATTTGATTTGAAGACCAAGGAAGAATTTGAGCTTACCTATCATGCTCATCTCAAATTCTCTTGTCATACACTTAACAAACTTTTCACAAAGAGACTCATTAGTAGTATTAGATAGAATGTCATCAACATAAATTTGAACAATTAAGGAGTCATATCGTGCCATTTAACAAACAAAGTAGTATTAACCTTGCCTTTTTCAAAATCATTTTTTAAAAAAATTAAACTAAGCCTTTCATACCAATTTCTAGGAGCTTGTTTCAAACCATACAAGGCCTTTATTAATTTGGAAACATAGTTTGATAAATCATGAGATTTAAAATTGAGAGGTTACTTCACATAAACTTCCTCCTTTATAAAACCATTTAAAAATGCACTTTTAACATCCATTTGAAAATGCTTTAAATTCATGTGGCATGCATAAGCTAAAAGAATTATAATGGATTCTAATCTTATAACTGGGGCAAAAATTTTATCATAATCTATGTCTTCCTCTTGGTTACACCGTTTGGCAACTAATCTAAAATTATTCCTAATGATGGAACCTTACTCATCTAACTTATTCCTATGCACCCATTTGCATCCAATAATGGGGTAGTCTTTTGGCCTTAGAACAAGTTCATAAATCTTGTTTCTCTCAAATCGATTGAGTTCCTCTTGCATATCAATTATCCAAGACTCATTATCAAAAGCCTTATCAATTGACTTTGGCTCTAATTGAGAAAGAAATGCAAGATTATTATCTAAAGCATTAAATTAAGCTTTAATAGGTTTCACCAATGATTAGCTTCTTTGGATGATTCTTGGAGTACCTCTAATCCTAAGGTAGTTCTCAAGCTTTCTTATCCTCTTTTTAGGGTTGAACTTGTAAGGTGACTTATGCTTTTCAATTTCAATCGCACTTTCCTTTAGTGTAGAGTTAAGTTCAAGCTTCTATAAATCACCTATAAGATCATTAATAAGAGTACTTTTCCTAAGTTCAAGCTTACTAGACTCATCAAACACAATATTCATAAACTTTTTAACCGCGATGGACTTTTTGTTAAAGATCCTATAAGACTTGTTATGGCGGAATATCCTAAAAATATGCCCTCATTGATTTTATAGGTAAAATTTCTAAGGTTGTCCCTGGTATTGAAGATGTAGCATTTGCATCCAAAGACTCTAAGGTATGAAAGCTAAGGCTTTCGTTCATTTCATAACTCATAAGAGGTGTCATTTAGAATAGTTATTTTAAAACCTTTATTTACAATATAAGAAGAGGTATTGATGACTTCGACCTAAAAGTAGTTTAGAAGAGAATACTCATTGAGTATAGTCTTAAACATCTCAATCAATGTTCTATTATTTCTTTACACAACACCAATTTGTTGTGGTGTTCTAAGATCGAAATAATTATGTGAAATACCATTATTTAAACAATAAATTTCAAAAAACTCATTTTGTAATTTCTTTCAATGGACACTTCTAATAGAAGAAATGAAGTAACCCTTTCATTTTTAACACATTTTACAAAGCTTTTGAAAGCATAAAAAAACATCACTTTTATGGGCCAATAAACTAACCTAAGTGAAATAAGAGTAGTCATCAACTAGGATAAATGTATAATGTTTATCACCAAGACTGACATTCTAAATAGATCCAATCAAGTCCATATGAATGAGTTGAAGAGACCTAGAGGTACTTATAACATTTTTTGCCTTATAGGATGCTTGGAGCTGTTTTCCTAGTTGACAAGGTCTACATGCCTTATCTTTGATAAACTTTAGCTTAGGAAGACCTTCCACAAGTTCCTTTTTAGATAAACTTTAGAGAAGCTGTATGCTTCCATGCATAAGTCTTCTATGCCAAAGTCATGCTTTTTTGCTAATTGACACAAGATGCTTAAAAGATTGGTTAACTAAGTTGTTTAAGTCAATTATGTAGGTATTGCCTTGCCTTTCACCCTTAAAGACTACATTCTCAGCTACTAAAGTAATAATAAGGCATTCTTTAAAGTCAAAGGCAACTTGGTTACCCTTATCATATAATTTACTTACACTCAATAAATTATGTTTCAAACTATCAACCAAAAGGGCATTATCAATAAGGGGGCAACCTTTCTTACCAATCACACCAATGCTAATTACCTTACCATTGAAATTATTTCCAAATGTCATATTGCCATCATCATTTTCTTTAATTTATGAGAATGGCTTTTGATTTTTGGTTATGTGATTTGAGCAATCACTATCCACATGCTAATCATTATCTTCCTGGGTGGCTTTCGATTATACCTACAAAATAATACAAATGCATCTTTGTTTAGGTACGTAAGCATACTTGGGTCATAGTAGGGTAGGCTTAAAAGGATCCTCAAGTTTAAGTTAAGCCTTTTTAATATCACAAAACTCATTAATGTGCCCATATTTCCTATAATAATGACATTAAAGTTTAAAGTTACAATTCTTTCTTCTAGCACTACCTTAGTATAAGTGGGGGGTCTTCTCATACCAAAGCCATATGTGTGCATGCAAGAATATATGTGGTGAGGAGTAAGTGGTGTGAGTCTTTATGCATGCCTCTTTTGGTACATAAATGCATGATTAGCTCTTTGAGGCTTAGCCTTAGAGCTTTAGGTTGCCTTATCCTTATCCTTGGGCATAGTAGGCTTAGTGCTTAGAACACTCTTCTTCCTAACCATCTCTATACTAGAAGTTTGAGGCGTGGAAGCTTTAGAGATATGGATGTGAAAGCTCTATTAAAGGCAAGGCTATGTCTCATAATGGGTGGTCTTTGAGATACAATGTGTGTATCCAAAGCTTCTTTGCCTTTATTAAATTTTGAGCACAATGAGCTCATATTTTAAAGGATCATTTTATTTTCTCAAAGAATCAAGTAAGGATGGAGTTTAAATAAGCTATTTTAATGATTTCATGAGTTCCCCATTAGAGGTTTTTAAGCTACCAACAAGATCATTTGAACTTTGAAATCATCCTAAAGTTTTAAACATTTTTTCTTATAAAACTTCATTTTGGATTTATATTTATCTCATCTCAAGGACATGGATTCAAATAGCATATAATCTTTATCCTTAGAAGAATTAATATCATCACAAGATTAGAAAAAGTACTTGCCTAATTGGTGGAATCCTCTTGAGTTATAAAACAAAAGTTTGCAACTTCATCATCTTTCTCCTTTTCATTGGAGTCATCATTCCAACTTGCCTTGAAGCCCTTTTCTTCTCCTTGGCCCACTTATTCTTCTTCTTGAGTTTGGGATAATCAGACTTAATGTGACCTTGCTTCCCATACTCAAAGCAAATCACATTATTCTTCTTCTTTTTAGAGTATATGATGTTTTCTTAAGGTTTCTCCTTTCTTTTCTTTTTCTTTCATGAGCTCCTTGGACCTTTTTAAGTGTATGGCAAGCTCTTTTCTTCTTTCTTACTTTCATCATTCTTAGTAGATCTTACCTCTACTTCCTTGTCTTTGCTAAAGGACTTAAGAGCAAGAGTCTTCTTCTCTTTTTTGTCTCCTTGTCCTCTTTACCTACTATCCAACCAATTGGGAGAGAATCAATAGATTCCTTTTCAGGAGCGATTCATCATTCTCGAACGTTGCAATTCTTCGTTGTACTGCGCTCTCCAAGTGTGCTTGTTCTCCCCTTCTTCCTTACCATGGCAAGTCTTTTTATCCTCTTTAGTTTCTTCTCCTTCTTAAGGGTCATCTCATGTGTAAGAAGCTTTTCAATGAGGATATAAATTGGAACTTTACTAAGGTCTTCACTAGACTCTTAAATATTACATATGCTAGCCCTAAACTTTTCCAAAAGAATCATTTTGAGAATTTTAGCGTTTACCTCATGATTGGTGAGAGTTTCCCCATATTTCTTCATGTTGTTGACAATGGCAAGTAGTCGATTTATCATGTCGGGGACACTATCATTCTCCTTCATCATGAAGAGTTCATACTATATCACATTCATGCCCAATCTTCTTGACTTGACTTACATTATGCCTTCATAGTAGTTCTCCAAGGTCTTCCATATCCCATAAGTGGTATCACAATATTGGACTCTTCCATGTTTCTTTCTAGAAAGAGTGCTCAAGATGATTGCCATTTCCTTTTTATTCTTCTCAGTTGCCTTTGTATGGGCCTCAACCCATTCTTCTCTAAGGAGTAACTCTTCGTTTCTATCTATTGCTCTAGTTGATGGCTTCCACTTCTTTGCCACTACATCCCAAAGATCCACCACATCAATATCAAGATAAATCTCCATTCCATACTTCCAATGGGCTTAATTAGATCCATCAAAGAATGGTTTAAAGTGAGTGTGGATTCCTTCTAGTGCCATGATCCTAACTCAAACAATTAATATAAGTTTTAGGACTTACACTCAGATACCACTTTTTGGCCGTTGTACACTAAGAATGGGAGTTGAATTAATGGAAAATTTAAAATTTTTGAGGGAGAACAAACAAATTAAGGCCTATAAAAAGGAAGAAAAAAAATCAATAATTTATAGTGCTTCAAGTGTTAACAAACCTTATGTTTACTCTCCAATTAACTAATTAGGTATTTTACTCACTCACTTTAGTGTTTTACAAGCTTACAATAAACTTAGTATTTAGGCTCACACCAAACCATAATTATACTTATGCTTATGGCTCACACGTAACCTGACATAAGAGTTTTTCTCACTTAGGTCACTTTAAAACCTTGACCTAACATGTTTGTAGCTCACACCTAACCTTTAACATCTAAGTAAAAAGAATGTAAGAGTTTAAGGTTTAAAAATTAAAAGTGCAAGAGTTTGTACATAATAAATGGTTATCCTCTTGCATTCAAAGCCATTTAATGGGTTATTTATAAGTTTCAACCACCAAAGAGTTGTTACAAATAAAACTATGTGCAAATCTCTAAAGTTAAGGTAATAAATCTTGGATTAAATGCTTGTCAAAGTCAATTCAAGGTCGAGGCAAGGGTGTCATAATTATGATTGGCATTTTGAGCTAGATTTTGCCTTTTCTTGATCACGAACTTCAAATGTGTCTAACAGTTAGTGACACTTAGCACTCAAGCATTGGTCCTTCAGAATGGTTTATAAATTTCATGATTGTTATCTTTTATCTTGGTTATGAGAGCACTAGAATAGGGAGACATAAGCTTCACTATGAAATAAACTGAAGGATCATGTTCCAGTTGAGGGTGACTCATGATCGCTACTAATAATTGCGGTCGTGAACTTCAAATTTTCTAATGTCTCGTTAGACATATGGCATAATTTAGTTGGCTTCCCGAGTGGCCATTAAAGAACTTTTTGAAGTCTTTGAAAGTCATAATTACGAGGCTCACCATGACTCCCACCGTAAATTAAAATAGAACTTTTGCACACTTGATTTCATGTTGTAGCGGTTACGATTTCTTTATAGTGGTCACAATTTTGAGACTTTGAGATTTTCACTTCCATTTGACTTTTATTGTAAATCTAACTTATTTTTCTATAAAATCAACACCTAAAATAGACATTTGAACCTTTTAATCTATATTGTCAAGATCAAAAGAGAGCTTTGACTTAACTTAGACCAACCTAGTCTAATGTATAATATAATAATCATAAGAGATGATAAAGTAGAAATCGTCAGATTAGAGAAAACTTAGTAGTGCAATTCTAGATGGAGTTAGAAGAGTTAAGGCATTTTCTAGTACTATAATTCAAGTAAACAAAAGAAGAGTTATTTTTATTTTAGCATAAATATGTAATGGATCTTTTATAGAAGTCTAAAATTTCTAATTGTAAGTCAATATCAACACCGGTGCAGGTTAATATAAATTATATGTAAAAAAAAGGGAAGAGTAGGAGGATCTAACCATGTGTTGATAATTGGTAAGGAGTCTTATATATCTAACTATCACCTAACAAGATATCACATTTTCAATCAAAGTAGCTATCAGATTTATGCATAAGCCTCATGTAGCATATTAAGCTATATCAAAGGTTTAATTAACTTTGGGATAGTATATCAGAAAGATGAAGAACTTAATATCAATGATCATGATGGTGTCGACTTTACTAGAGATCATGATACTCGTCAATCAAATACAATGAATGTATTTAAGCTTGGATAAAAGTAATTTCTTGGTGCAACAAAAGTAATCAATTGAGTAACTTGCTAGTATAGTGGCAAAGTATAGAGCAATAGTAATGGTAGCTCAGGAAAGTATATGACTGTTATAATTATTGAGTAATTTACATCAACCAGTTGATTACCCGATACTTTTCCATTGTCATAATAAGGCACCTATTTGATTGGCAGAGAATCTAGTGTTCCATGCAAAGATAAAAAAATTACAGGTTCATCATTATTACATAAGAGAAAAAGTGCTTCAAAGAAAAATCAAGATGCATGATTTTAAGATTGAAGACCAAATTATAGATACCTTTACAAATTTCAACTTTATTTTCAAGCCAGTGTCTAAATTGAACAAAGTCAATATTGAGGAGAGTGTTAAGAATGCAAAAATTGATTTTGTTATTCTAAAAAACAAAAATCTAGAATCATTTACCAATGCATGAATCTTTATACGAAGATAAACCAAAAGGTGTTGGACAATTAACACCTAATGCCAAGTTGTTATATCTAGAATTATCCTTCACCAACTTTCTTAGTATATAAATAGGCATGTTTGGGTCATTTATTAAGTGTACCAAAAAAGTAAAGTACCTAATAAATAAGGACTGAGTTATGTACAAAAATTAATGAGTGAGAGTGTCCAAAATAAGAAAGTAAGGCATAAAATATTGTGAAGATTTAGTGATTATATGACAAAAATTACAAAGTTGATTCCTTAAGTTTTTATAAAATATAAATTAGACCTTTATTTTGTAAAAGTTATTTTTCAAATTCAATAAAAGTTGCGTGGTCTCATCATTCGTTTCTAAAGGTCCACCTGAACACAATCATCATCCATATCGAAGCAGAGAAAAATTTCAAAGTGAATTTATTATATATACTAAAGCAAGGGCCAACACCTCCTCAATAATCCACAAATTCTTAGTATAATTGTTTGTAAATATGTGTAATAAAATTAAATAATTTTTTTTATTTTATTGTTTTACTAAGGTTTGTAAAATTATGATGAAAATAAGAGGCATTTCTTATAGCTTCACATGAGTGTTGGTTTGCCTTTTTACAAGAATCAATTTATGCTTTTTGTTACATTTTTTTTAAAATATTTTTCTTTCAAAGCCATCAATTTGTCAAGGGGCATTGGATACATTAAGTGAACAAGATTTGAGTTTTATTTTGAATCAATTGTACAAGCCATTATATTCTTTTAGACATCTTTGACATTTATTAAAATTTTCAATTTGAAAAAATAAAATGTTGGATGGAAATTTTTTTAAAAAAAAATAGGAAAATCAAATGGATAAAGAATGATGGGATGCAATCAAACGAGAGGAAGAAAGACACATAAGAGGTGAAGGAGATAACAAAAAATTAGAAAAATAAAAATAAAGAAAATCAAGTGGTTTTTTGAATACTTTTGGTTTTTTTTTTTTTTTCATTTGACTTATTGGATCTTTGATTTAAGGTCTTTAGGAATTTTTTTTATTAATGATTATACGTTAATTGTTTTAGTTAGTAAATAATAAAACCTAAGAGAGATTATTTTGAGGAGAACATGTTGATAAAGGAGAACAAAATTTGATATAAAATTGAGCGTATTATGGATATTTAATGTAAATTTTAATAGAAAATTTAACCAAAAAAAATCTCATAGTGCAACGGATCAAATATTTAGGATTATTTCATACAATGTTGGAAACTAAAATATAATTTAGTTAAATATGACAAACCACATGGAGTTCACAGTAATTAACTCATTTTTAAAAGATTACCATAATTCAAAATTATTATTTCAATAAAAAAGCAACTAAAAGTCTAAGATTAAAATTTTAAAATAAATATAAATTTCAACTACAAACTTGTAGAGTCTCTAGAAAAAATAATTTAAGTTATAATTAAATGTATTAATTAGCTATGAAAATATAATCAAACATATCCCAAATAACTAAATGAAATTTGAAAGTAAACTAAAATTTAAATCAACAATTAATATCTAATGATCTAAAAAAAATCAAATAATAGACAACAAATTGGACTTGAGTTATTACTTAAAAAAATTATATTATAGAAGAAAGGCATTTGAGTTTGGTAATAAAATAGTTGTTTTCCTTTGAAAAGAGTGGTCCCAATAGGAGTTTACAGACCTAAGAAATATGTTCCAATAAAATCCTAAAGAAGATTAATAGTAATGTTTATGTTAAGGATTTATAAAATACCATAGGTGTCTTGCATGTAGTTGGCATACTCCTTTGGTTATTCTAATGACCCAATATATCATAACAATATTTATAGTTTGATGAAGGTCATATATTTCTTAAGTGGAGATATTAATATGAAGAATTAAAGGCATAATTATGTGAGAAGTAACAATAGTAGCAGTTATATAAGGTATTTCTA
>CATIWR010051431.1:0-24340 GCA_949677035.1 Omphalea diandra | reverse complement strand
CAAATTTCCTAAGATTGTCCTTGGTGTTCAAAATATAGCACTTACATCCCAATACTCTAAGGTATGATATCTTTGGTTTTCTACCATTCCATAGCTCATAAGATGTTTAATTAATAATGGGTCTTTTAAAAACTCTATTTGCAATATAACATGCAGTGTTAATGGCTTCAACCCAGAAGTAATTTGGTAAAAAATACTCATTGAGCATTGTCTTAACCATTTCCACCAAAATTCTATTTTTCCTCTTTACAACACTATTTTGTTGTGGTGTTCTAGGAGTTGAAAAATTATGAAAAACTCCATTCTCTAAACAATAATTTTCAAAAGACTCATTTTGAAATTCCTTTCCATGGTCACTTCTAATAAAAGATATGAAGTAACCTTTTTCATTTTGAACCCTTTTTGCAAAGCTTTTAAAAGCATCGAAGGAATCATTCTTATGAGCTAGAAAAGATATCCAAGTAAACCTAGAGTAGTCAACTACTAGGACTAGTGCATAATGCTTTCCACCTAAGCTAGCACTTCTAGTGGGTCCTATCAAATGAATAAGTAGAAGGGGTCTAGTTGAACTTACAACATTTTTAGCTTTATGAGAGGCATGGTGTTGCTTCTCCATTTGGCAAGGACCACATGTCTTGTCATTGGAGAAATTTAGCTTGGGAAGTCCTTCCACTAACTTTGCTTTAGATAAGCTTTGAAGAAGATCCATGCTTGCATGTCTAAGCCTTTTATGCCACAGCCAAGTTTCATTGCTCATATACATATGACACTTAAAAGATTGGTTAGCCAAATTGTCTAAGTCAATTGAGTAGGTATTGTCTTTCCTTTCACCCTTGAAAATAACCTTATCATCCACTAAAGTGGTGATTCAGCATTCTCTAGGATCAAAGGTGACTTTGTTACATTTGACACAATTGACTTACACTTAACAAATTATGTTGTAAGCCACTAACTAAAAGATTATTATCAATTAAAGAGAAACCATTCTTACCAATGGTTCTAATGGCAATTACTTTATCCTTGTCATTGTTACTAAATGTGACATCTTTACCTTCTTTTTCTTTTAATGCCATGAATAGCTTCCTATTTCCAGTCATATGCTTAAAACATCCACTATCCACATGCCAATTGCTTGATTTGGTGGCTGCCATACTCCCCTACATAATAAAAGTGAGTTACCTTTTCTTAGGTATCCAAGCATACTTGGGTCCTTAGGGGTTAGAAAACGAAGGGTCCTCTAGTTTGAGGTGAGCCTTCCTAATATAACAATGAATATTAATGTGTCCAAACCTCATGCAATAATGGTATTGGAGTTTAGACTTAGGAGTCTTTCTCTTATGCATAAATTTAGTATGAGTATGAGGCTTCTCATACCTTAGCCATGTGAATGCATGCATTTACATGTGTGATGAGTAAGAGTGAAGAATTTCTTATGAGAATGACCATGCTATTTGTTGTACATATAGGCATGGTTAGCTCTTTGAGTCTTAGCTCCAAAGCTTAGGAGAGCCTTCCTTTTGTCCTTAGACTTAGAAGGCTCAGTGCTAGGAGCATTTTTCTTCCCAATTACCTCAACCCTTGAGGTTTAAGGTTCTAAAGATCTAATAAATGTAGTTTAAGAAGATGAGGAGGCTCCATTGAAGCCTAGACCATGTTTAATTAATGGAGGTCTTTGTGACACAATCAATATGTCCAATGCTTCTTTTTTTTTATGGAACTTAGAGATTGAGCTTCTAAGCTCAATGACTTCTCCCTTTAGAGTGTCATTCTCCTTTCTTAGCGAAGCCATTGAAAAAGATGATATAGAAAGACTATCCACTGATTTTTTGAGCTCATCATTAGATGTTCTCAATTCTCTTACAATGTTATTGAGGGATTTATATTCATCCTCTAGTTTTTCACATTTTCATTTGTAAGATTTCATTTATGACTTATACTTGTCACATCTTATAGTTAGAGCCTCTAGAAGCTCTTCATCTATCTCATCAAATTTAAAATCAGAATTAAAAATAGAAAAAGTACTTACCTCATTTATAGAATCTTTTTGTTCCATGAAGCAAATATTAGCAACTTCTCCTTCTTCCTCTTCTTCACTTGAGCTATCATCCCAAGTGGCTGAAAAACTCTTCTTCTTTTCCTCGTCCCATCTCTTCTTCTTCTTCAATTTGGGACACTCATGCTTGATGTGGCCTTGCTTGCCATATTTATAGCAAGTGACATCGTTGGATTTTTCTCTTAGACTAGGAGTTGTCTTCTTAAACCCTTTTATTTCTTTTCTTCTTTTGATAAACTCCTTTGTCCTTCTTAAGAGCATTACTAGCTCCTCTTCTTCCTTGTCACTTTCTTCATCACTTGAGCTAATTTCTACCTCCTTCTCCTTTGTTGAAGATTTAAGAGTCAGGGTTCTTCTTTCTTTTTTTGGTTTATCACCTTGGCCTTTTAGCTTCTTCATTTGTCCATCCTTTTGTAAGGCTAACTCATGAATTAAGAGTTTGTCTATCAACACATTTGTTGGCACTTTCCCAATCTCTGAATTGGACTATTAAATGCTACACACTCTAGCACCAAATTTATCTAAAGGAAGAGTTTTGAGGATTTATGTGTTTACCTCATAGTTTGTAAGAGTTCTGTAGAATTTCTTCATGTTAGTGACGATAGATAGGAGCCTATTCATCATTTTGGTGATGCTTTCATTGTCCTTCATCATGAATAGCTCCCATTTGGTTATGTACATCTCCAACCAGCTTGACTTAACTAGAGTTGTGCCTTCATGGTAGTTCTCAAGTGTCTTCCAAATGGCATGTGCTGTTTGACAATGTTGCACTCTTCCAATCTCTTCTCTAGAAAGAGAGCTTAGAAGAATGGCCATTACCCTCTTATTTTTGTCATTTGATCTCTGATGAGCTTCAACACATTCTTCTCTTGGGATAATTACTTTAATTCCATCCACTACCTTAGTGGGTGGCTTTCATTCTTTTACAACCACATCCCAGAGGTCCACCACATATGTGTCAAGACAGATTTCCATTCTATACTTCCAATAAGTATAATCGGTTCAATCAAAGTGTGGCTTGAGGTGTGAGTGGATTCCCTCTTGTGCCATGATCTTTTACTTACCAATAAAGGTTTGTTTGAGTGTTTAGGCTCTGATATCACTTGTTGGCCCTAGGCACCAAGAAGGAGGGGTTGAATTGGTGTATAAAAATTAAAATAAGAAGATAAGAAGAAAAATGACTATAATGGAGACACAAGATTTATAGTGGTTAGGGTATAATCAACCCTACGTCCACTCCCCAATTCTCATTAATTAGGTGTTTCACTATCTTCCAATGGTGTTTCTAAGCTCACACCAAACTTTTACACTTGTGTTTTCAAGGCTCACACAATAACCTTTACACTTGTGTTTTTAAGGATCATACAATAACCTTTACACTTGTGTTTTTAAGGCTCACACAATAACTTCTTTTAGTGTTTTTTACAGGCTCACACTACAACATTTACAAATGGTGTTTATGCTCACACTAAACGATAACCTAAAGAAGAGAAAAGATTGAGTAACAAAATTGTAAGAGCTTGGGTTACAAATTAATGAATTTTCTTGCATTTACATATGTTTGGTGAGGTATTTATAGCCTCTACCCACCAAAGAGATGTTGTAATAAAACTAGTAGCAAATCTCTAAAGTATGCTAGATAGATTCGACATTAAATGCTTATCAGGCTTTATTCGCGGTCTCGATTTTTTGATTTCCATTCGGGAGCCAAAACTTACGGTGGAAATCCCTATTTGTGTCTAACGGCTAGTCCACGGGTCATCTTCTCATTGGTTAACTAGGAAAATATAGTTGTTGGCTTCCACCTGCTCACAAAAGTAGCGGTCGCGATTTTCCTTGTATAGGTCACGACTTAGGACATGAATTTGTCTTTCAAAATGTTCATCTTCTTCTTCATGATTCACGGTCGCTACCCACAAGTTCTCATCGCGATTTTTGTCTTCTAATGGTCACCTAGGACACTTGTCATATTGTGGTTGTGGACTTGATTCCCTCTTGAGTTACTTCGAAATTCGTGATCACAACTAAGGCGTGACACACACCGCGAATTCGTCTGTGACTTTAGCTCTCCTTTATTGGAATTGGTCGCAGCAGAGAAGTGCCCTGTGAATTCATCTGTCCAATTTGTCAACCTGCCTTAGTCTAGTTCGCGATCGTGATTTATGAAGTTGTGATCACGAATTAGGAGACACTTTGCTTTTGTTGGAGATTATGGACTTCATCCAATTTTGAATTTAGAGACTATCTAAAAACTGCAAAACAACACTTAATTGAGACATTAGAATTGATCAATCTTCTTTGTCAAGATCAAAAGAGGTTTAAGACTTAGGATTAACCATCCTAGTCCAATCATCTTAGTTTAGCAAAAAGCAAGTGTCAGTTACCTTATCCACCGCAGAAACCAAGTATGTTGCTGCAGGTTGTTGTTGCACCCAAGTCTTTTGGATAAAACAACAATTGAAGGATTTTGATAAAGTGATTGATCACATTCCTATTAAATGTGATAACACCAGTACTATTAATCTTTCTATGAATCCCATCCAACACTTTGGAGCAAACACATAGATATAAGACTTCATTTTCTTAGAGATCATATGCAAAAGAGTGATGTTGTGTTCAAGTTTATTGACACAAATCATCAATTGGCAAATATTTTCACTAAGCTTCTCAATGAAGAAAAATTGAACTTTATTAAGCGAGAATTAGGAATATTTGATGGAAGTTCCCTAAAGTGAAAACGTTGATATTATGTATGATTGCTATGTGTGTTGAATGTATGTGTGTTAATTGTATGTCCTGTGTTTTCTTTGTGACATAATTCCTAGTGGATCACAATTTTGATTCTTTCAAAACTTTTTTTTTTCATTCTTATCCTTGCTGACTCATAATTCGCGGTCACTATCTTCTCTTCACAATCGCGAATTACAAGTCCAAGACACCCAGCTATCAAACATCAAATCGCGGTCGCGAGAATCAACCTCCACTAGGAGTTTTGGTCAAGAATTCAAATTTTCAACCATTGTAGTGCATTTTTCAAAGGTAAATTTGTTCGTTACTCACATTTTTCAGAAATCGCGATCGCGATCCCTGAATTTGTGCACGCCAATTTGAGTAACTATCAAACCATTAATTGATTTGACTACTAACTATTTTCAACTCTTCATAAATCCATTTCTAGTCGTTCCTAGCCATTTGTGCACCTCTTCAAAATAGTGATTCTCATCACTTGATCCTACTCTAAAACTCTTATCCTTCCAAAGCTCTCAAAATCTTCAAATCTCTTCATTTTCTGCAATGGCTCTTAAGAAGATCGCAAAAGTTGATAAAGGAAATACTGTGGCTTAGCCATTTACACCCTCTGCACTCCACCTAATGAAGGGCATCACCAAAGAGGAGAAAGAGAGATACAAAGAAAATTCTTCCAAGATCATCCTTCCCAACAAGATTCCTTTTACCTTTATGCTGGAGACCTTGGGCATCAACGCAGAGATTCGTTATTTCCTCTCCAACTTGGGCTGGAATGAGTTCATCTTTCGGGATGAACCCAGTTATGAAGAAATTGTGAGGGAATTCAGGTATATGGTCCAATTGAGTCGTAAAGCCGATTCTCAAGTAGAGCAATACGGGTTAGTATTCCGGGCTTTTGGTGATTCTTTTTATATCACCTTTGAACAACTTTCCTCCCTTTTTAATCTTCAAGTCGGAGAAAACATTCTTTTTATCATCTTCGCACTTGATGTTATTTAATAGAAATTCTGGTCAAAAATTTATATTGAAACTAAACACTACCCCAGAACCTCATTGGCCAAACACATTAAAACCCTACCCCTTTGGATACTTTATCATATCATCACCTTTTCTGTAAATGCTAGAGGTAATGGTAATGAGAAAGTAGCACAAAAAGACTTGGCATTTCTTTTTACCTTGTAAAAAATAAACCAATTCAAACTGGCTGATATCTTGTGGATTAATTGATCCACATGAGTACCAAACCCAAAAGCCAGTTCCTTCTAGCTTCTCACATTACTGCGATCTATTGCTTTGTAAGGGCACTTGATGAGGAAAATGAAAACTAAGAAACCGTTTTCTTCTCATAACTTTCTTGACCTCACTTACCTTATCAATGCCAAAGTCATACACCCAGATACATATACCTATACACTAGGTGCTATTAGGGCCAAGAAAATGGAAAGCTCCTAAGCCTCTAAGAGGAAGAGGCTCATCATAAAAGAAAGAGGACCTCCAGCTCCCCTCCTCAATCAAAACCCAAATCCAAACTGTCTCCTGCCATTATTAACAGAAAATTGGATAAGATGATGAGAATGATGAACAGGCCACTCCTATTTCTCTCACATCTTCATAGTGACACGGTAGACTTGCAAGAAAAGTTAGGCGTTCCTCCTTGCCATCTTTCAGACTACATTGAATTTGAAGATCTCAAGAAGAAGAGGGCAATGAAGAAGTTGAGGATGAAGATCAAGCAGAAGGTGCCAATAATGATAAGGAAGTAGAAGATACTTTTGGAGATGATGATGACTCTCTTACTTTTTAGACTAGGAATTCCTTGTATTTTCCTTTTTTTTTTTTTTTTCAAATTGAAAAACTTGTAATCCCATAGTTTTTTATAAATAAATAAAATATGTTTCTTTGCAATCCCTTTTCTTTTGTGATTGATGAAATTTACTTTGTTGCATTCTTATTAATTTTGCTCCTTACAAACACTTATCTATTTGATATGCATGTATTATTTTCCCTTATGCACCCTATTTTTTATCTTGCCAAAGGGGGACAGATAGAAACAAGGCAGATTTTAAGTCTAAGGGGGAGAGAAAATAACTTGCAAATAATAGCATAAGTAGAGGGGGAGCATCATACTTAGGTTTTTAGAAATTTCATTTTGATTGATTGAATGCCATACTTAGGAAATTTCACCTTAAGCATTCATTGAATCATATTACACTCCAACTTCACATTTCTGCATTATTTTTCCTTAGGATCAATCTAAGTTGTCAAAATCAAAAAGGGAGAGATTGTTGGACTAAGATGGTTAATCCTAAGTCTTGGACCTCTTTTGATCTTGACAAAGGAGATTGATCAATCATAATGTTTTAATTAAGTATTATTTTACAGATTTAAGTTAGTTTTTCAATTGGAAGTTAGATGGAGTTCATAATCTTCAAGAAGGCAAAGTTCATCCAAACTCACGGTTAATGACTTCTAATTCGTGATCGCGACCTAGCTCAAGAATAGGGTGAAACTAGGCCAGATGATTTCGCGGGCATCATCTCTACTACAATTCATCTAAAGATGGAAGTGTCATGTCCCAGACGAATTCGCGATCAGTGTTGCATCTCATTCGCGATCGCGAACTTCATAGTGACTAAAAGGGGAACCAAGTCCATAACCATAGTATGCTAAGTGTCCCAAGTATCCGTTGGAGAATAAACTTCGTGAGGGTGACATTTCGGACAGCAACCACAAATCAAGAAGATGGACATTATCTTTCAAACAGAAGAATTTGCATCTTGAGTCGCTCCCTATATAAAGAATAATGGCAACTATGACTTTTATGGATAGTTAGAAAGCAACGATTGTATTTTCCTGATTGATCAATGAGGAGAGGACACGTGGACTAGTTGTTAGACACAAACGAAGTTTACTACCATAATTTTTTACTCCCGTATGGAAATTGGAACATCGCGACTGTGAATCCTCAGTAGCGACTGCGACTCTCGCTTATCATGCAATTAATGCAAAATCTACCTAACATGATTTGAAAATTTAATGAGCTTCATAGTGTAACGTCTCTTTGGTGGGTATGAGTTATAAATACTCCACCAAACAGATGTAAATGAAAAAGAATTCATTAACTTGTAACAAAACTCTTGCAATTTTGCTACTCATTCTTTTTATTCTTTAAGTGATTATTTGGTGTGAGCATAAACACCAATTGCAATAGGTTTCAGTGTGAGCCTATAAAAACACTAGAGAAAGGTTTTAGTGTGAACCTGTGAAAACACTTAAGAGTGGTTTTAGTGTTAGCCTTAGAAAACACTTGTAAGAAAGGTTGTTATGTGAGCCTTGAAAACACAAAGTGTAAAAGTTAGGTGTGAGCTTAGAAACACCATTATGAGTGAGTGAAACACCCAATTACAGACAATTAGGGAGTGGACGTAGAGTTGATTATACCCAAACCACTATAAATCTTATGTCTTCTTTTCTACTCTTCTTTATCCTCATTTTAATTTTTTTATAAACCAATTCAACCCCCCCTTCTTGGTGCCTAGGGCCAACAATAGTGACCAAGTAAGAGGTTAACCACTCATAGGATCTTAAGAGTCTTCCTTTTTATGGTTTTGTTTGTATTGAAAGCATGTGAATAACATCTTACCCCTTATCTTCTTTCTTTGATTTATATTCTAACCTTCTTCATGGTTAGTAATGTTCATGGATGCCTAAGCTCTTTATGACAATAAGAGGAAGGGTTCATTAACCCTTAGACCTCTCTTTTGTGGTGATTATTGCCTTAGGCCATATGACGTCCTTCATAATGCCTTTCATGTTTAAGGTTTCAAGCAATTTATGATTTATGCATCTTGATCATGTTATATTCTAATATAGGGTGATAAAATGTGTTATCATGGACTTAGAATGTATGTTAGGATACCTTGACTTTAGAAGATATGGTAAGATGATTACTATAGACTTTATTTGCCTTTCTTTATTCATTTCAAACTTTCTTTGTTTGTTCCTCATATTGACTCTTTACTAACTTGCTTCTTCATTTTAGTGTAGATGTGATTATTTGGAATTAGGCCATGAAATTGGTCTTAACCATTATCCCATATAAATTACATGATTACGTGTGCGAATGGGTGATGCATGCTAAGACCCTTTTCCATGTCATATGATCCCCTTCCCCAATACAGATGATTATGTTTATATGAATGAATGATAAAACCCATTTGTTAAGATGCATGACCCCATTCCTAAATAATTATGCATGATGTAAACGAATGGATGCATGGATTGCATGATAATCCCACCATTTGGATATGTATCCCCCATCCCCACCTTATATATATTATTTATTATTTTCTCGCATCATGCATAGCATTCATGCATTGCATATTTGATTTTTATGTTGATGGCTTGTTTATATAGACGTGTCGAAGCAGATAAATGAGAAATTGATTAATAAAGCCAAAGTATAAAAATGAACCATTGATTGCTTGAAAGTTAGATCTCTATATATGGATAACTTAGGAGTGATTAAGCTCTTCCTTAAGTCATACCCAACTCCTGAGCCCGATCTCTGATGAAGTGAAGACGGATTGGGCCTTTTAAATGACTTAAATAGGATTGAAATGTGTATTTGCCTAGATTCTAGTTCTGGCCAAATTTAAGTGGCCACTCCACATTTCACCTAGAGATGATACCAATGTATTATCCCACCTTGGTTCATCATTGACCACTACTTTGAAAAAGGGATTTTATCTTACAAGAGGCCTCAAAGATCCCCTGTTGATCTAAATAGTATGTCATGACTAGAGCTTATTACCAATAGATGACCCTCATCCTATCGATCCCCTAATGATCGATAAAAGGATGGAGTTACAAGTAAGATTTCATTAATTTGAGCACAACTATGAAATTTGAGGCACTCACAACCTCTTAATGATATTTCTTTCTTTTTTTTTCTCATTTCTTACTTTTTGGTTTTTCACGACATAAAATAATACATAACATTTAAACTCTCATAAAACAATCCTTAGAATCAAAGGATTCATTCTTAACTCACATCGTTTTAATCTTATTACATTATACAACATAATCATTACTATAATTATCACATATGTAACATACTTAGGACACTATAAAGATAACTAAAAATATGGAAAAATATGTAATAATCAGGCATATATGAGGAATAAGTTTACTTTAACTTATTTACTTAATGCTTAACTTAAATCTTCTAGCTTTTATCTAAGTTAACATCTTAACTTGTAACAGTCTATGTGTTAGGGATGAGTTCCTTGTGGGAAACTTAGTGAAGAATTCTATGTATATTATGCATACTCATATGCCTCTACATGAATGCATTTCTATCTACATAACACATCATCTATATGCAATATTTATAAGGCATATCATTTCACATACAAGTAGTCAAGTCCATAGGAATCTCTACTTGGCTTACTTATCTTTCTTGGGAGTTACCTCACTAGTTATCCTCTTGAGGGAATTACCTCACCAATTGTGCTCTCGAAGGAGTTACCTCACCAGTTGTGCTCTCAAGGGAGTCACCTCACCAGTTATGCTCTCGATGAGTTGTCTCACTACCCATGTTACTTTGGTGCCCTCATCAACCATGTCATGCAAGTATAACATTTCATTCATTACATCTAGGTTATAAACCTTGCATAGCTAGCTATGACTCTTTAGATTACCACTTCATTCTTGACCTACCCTCACATCATATGGAATTTACATCATGTCTTTTCATTTCATCTCAAAATAATGCACATAACTTCTATATGAACATAATTTGGCTTACTATGGCTTATATCATAAAATTGTGATGCATGTATGTATAGAACATTAAGACGACAATAAACCCCTCACCTTATCACTGTCCTTAATTTAGCTCTAAAAATATAGAGAGTTGTATAAACTCATCCATAAAACATTATCAAAGCATAAAAATAAGCTATATTTGGCAAAAAAAAAAAAAAAGCCAGCCAAAAAGCCAATAAGGAGACTAACATCAAATTTTACTAAGCTTATATATATATATATATATATATATATATAATTTCTATCATTCGAGTCTATAGGTTGTATAAGTTCTTAAACCTTTAATTAAACATCTATTATCATCCAAAATCATCATTTATATCTTACTTCTAAGTCCTCAAACTTTTTAATTAGTCTAAAAATGCAATTAATCTCACATAACATATGATTGGCCCTAATTCTTAATTATCTAATTTACTAAATATCATCTAACATCCATATAATCCATTTCTTAGCAATTAATCAAGCATAAACATTAATTTTCTATTTTAGAACTCTATTTTTAATTATTAAAATAAATAAAAATTCATAAAATTTACTGGGACCTTTGAAATTCACAAAACTGGAATCATTGTAACTAGAGTGAGAGATATGTTTTTCTAGCATCAATTACCATTTAGACTTACTAGGCCATTATTGGACCAGCACACACAGTGGCAAGAGTTTTTTATCTGTGGTTATTGGAAAAACAGTTGAACTCATCATGTAAATTTCATTGCTAATAGTCCAGAGAAATTAACATCATTATTATACTAGTTACCATTTGTTTAAAATCAATCAAAAATAGAGATTTAACTAAAACTTCAATTGGTGATTCCATCACCATTTTACTTCATTTTAGGTAAATTAGAAAATGTCTTTCTATAAAAACTTGAATCACTTAAAATGGAGTTCTTGGAGAGTTATGAAAGTTTGAAGTTCTGCCTTATTTTAGTGTGGCTTTTAGGCTTTTTTTTTAGTCGAAAGACTGACCACTTATGCGCTAACCACATGCCAAGTGGTCACTCTTTCTCTCACACACACATATGCGTGTCAGGTACGAGCTGCAACACTTTCCAATTTTTTTTTTATTTCCTTTGTTGCTTGTTGTCTTTTGCCAAAACAAGCAACCAACTTATGTCTTTTTGTAATAATAATAATAATAATAACAACAACAATAATAATAATTAACACTTACAATTATTACAATTAAAATTATCATTATAAATATATTTGTGTTATTCTATGAAATTAAACTCTCCATCCATAATCAAATTGATTTTTATAAATATATAAATTAACTTAAATTAAATCAATTTTCTTAAACCTGAATATAATCACTTAAATAGAAAAAAAATTAAATTTACTTAAATCATATAGTAAATTACCTATAATTAATTAATAATTTTCATAATATAAATATACATTTCATAATTAATTAATCTCTCAAAATTAATATGAAGCAAGAGTCTCTCAAAAGATTGACTAGGAAAATTCGCATGTTTCTTTTCGTTATTGTTATATGTCTTTTTGTTTTATATTTTGTGTTCCTAGTTTTTGCTTGACACTTATCTTGATTTCATATTTTGTTTCTCTTGCCTCCATTAAGGTAATCCTTCTTTGCCCCTCTTCTCTCTTTTGCATTCATTGCGTTATTGAGAACAATGATGAAATTAAGTTTGGGGGAGTTAAGGGATTTCATGTGCTAAATATGAGCTTTGAACATTGAAATTTGATAATTTAGATTACTAAGAGATAGTTTTGAGGTTTAAAGGTGAATAATTAATGAAGAATTTGATAACCACTTATTTGAATCAATTAGGTTAAATGTGCTTATCGTAATAGCATGGTCTTAGTCAGTATGTTTGGTTTATAGTTAATTATCACAATAGAACAATTTGAGCACACTTGATGAAATATGGATTATGAAATTAAAATTGATAATTATGCATGTCTTTGATAACCATTTATTTGAATCAATTAGGTTAAATGTGCATATCATAATAGCATGGTCTTAGTCAATATGTTTGATTTTTAGTTTATTATCACAATAGAACAATTTGAGCACACTTGATGAAATATGGATTATGAAATTAAAATTGATAACTATGCATGTCTCAGGTGACTGAACACTTTTACATATGCTAGAACTTTCCAGACCATCTTTTAAAGTGAAATCTTATAACTTCGAAACTGTAACGAAATAATTAAGGCATTCTTTAATTGCCCCATTATTCCTCATCCATACCTTTCTATTTATTACCCTTTTGAGCCTTAGTATATACTCACTAGTGAGTATAAATTGCCTTTTCTTTCTTTAACCCATAACTCTCATTATAACCATATAACCTAAATGATCTTTTAACTCCCCCATCAAGAGAATGAGTTAGAATATAGTTATATGATGATGTAAATTGTTACTTATGTGCATAATTACAAGGGTTGTAAGAAAGGCAAGCTAGTTGTAAATTTGTGAGCACAAAGTTTAAATTAAGTTAGGGAATGGCAAGTATGAGAAAAGAAAAAAAAAAAGCAAAAGAATAAAAGAAGAAAAATAATGAAGAAAAAAAGAAAAAATAACAAAGAAAAAAGAAAAAAAGAAAAATAATGAAAGAAGAATAGCCACCATGAATAAGTATGCATACAAATGTACTTTTAAAAGTCATACAAGGAATGAACATGAAAGATGCACTCATTTACTGCAATTACAATTTGCTTATTAGTATAACTCATGTTTTCATATCATCCTTTTGTTTTTGGACTTGACCAATTTTTGATAGGCTTAACCCTAGCCTTACATTTAAGCCTAAATGATCTTATGATCCTTAGGTTGCTAAGATCTACATTATTATAGAAAGGTGGGATAGTTTTGCATATGGTCATGTATAACTTTTAAGAAGTTAAAGTTGAATCTTACTTAAGTTATGTGTGATTAAAAATTGAAATTTGAATGAAATATGTTGGCAAGACACACACACTCTCTATTGTGTTAATTGATTATAAATAAAACATGTTACTTAGGAACTTCTTATTATTATTAGTGTATTCCCTTAATTAATGAAACTTTTAGTTATCCCTAAGATAAACTTCTCCTCAAGACAAGGGAACATGTTCTTAATCACTTGAATGATTAGATTTTACTAGGATTGATTCTTGCTTAAGGACAAGCAAGAGGTTGAGTTTGGGAGAATTTTTTTGGTGCATAATTTACATATAACTTAGAACTAATTCCTTTCAAATATTGATATTGTTATGTTAATTTTGCATGTGAAAAAAGTAAATTTATGTTTTACAAGTTAAAAAAGAAGAGAAGTGGCCAAAACGTATGAAAGAAGCCATGATAGTTTCATATTCTCAATTACTGAGCATTGTTTAGTATTTTAGGCATATCTCCCTCTACAGAGCTCCTATAACTTTTATTTTTTGCACTTGAGCTAATTCGACCATCTTTGGGGTTAAAAATCAATCACAAGTTCACACGGCCATACACCTAAGAATCAAAGTTGGGTAGAATGTATTCAAAGCTCACACCTTCGACATATGGCTATGAACCTCAACACATGACCATGTGCCTTTGAAACACAGTTGTGTGCCCCTTGGAAATCTAAAAATGAGATTTTTAAAGCCTTTTAAACTCTTCCTTTTTCAATCCCTAAGTTGTCTACTTAGTAAACACCTCAAGAGCACTATTTAAAGAATCAAAACCTTATGAATTAGGGCATTAATAACACATCAAGGGCATCAAATAACCATCTAAAAAGTGAAGAAATCAATCAAGTAAGGGTTTAGAAACAAAGAGGAGCAAGAAGGAAACTATTCAAAAGCTTCAAGGATTAAAGTTTATGGCTTCAAATATCATTAATTTGATTATTTCTTTTTCTCTTTCTTTCATTATGAGCTAATTTTTTTATGCTAGGGTCATATATGGATCTTGTTTAACTTTATGATTTTCTAATATAAGTTATTTTGATTTTATTCATTATTGTATTAGCAATCATTATGAGTTTTATGTTATTTTGATTTTATTAATCGAATCTTCAATGATTCCTTTAATCTATTATATGTTGAGAAACCTTAATAGTGTATTGTTATCATTAGGATCTTGCATTGTTTGGTAATAACATGATGTTTAACTATTGTGTTGAGAGACCTTTAGTTTAACATATTCTTATATGTTAATTAATACTCGAGAGAGATCAATTAATCACTTAAGTGATTCAATACTAACACTAGATGAATGAATAAATTGAATGAAAGATTAGAAGTCATAAGTGGTTAATAAGTGAAGTTGAACCCCTAGCTAACCTCTCTTACTGATTGTTTTCTTTGGAATTACCTTGTTTATAATTTATCTAGTTTTACTTCTTAGTTTAAACCTTCTTTTGTTTAAGATTTTTAAATAATAATAAGGAACAAAATGCTTAGTATTTATTGCACGATCCTTGTGGGAACAATATCAACACTCTTGTATATTTTTATTACTCGATGACTTATGCACTTGTTGTTAGTTATGTGTCATAGGCCAATGCTTACAACGAATATTTTTCTTAATAATGTCATGGTTGCAATTTTATTAAATATTTCTTTTATTTATGGTTGAATGATAAATTCCATGAATTGTCAATTCAATCTAATGTCATCAAGTATGTAACTTGATAAAAAAACCTTTAGGTGTAAAGAATTGTATTCTAAATTGTCTCTAGTCAGTCATTATTATTAGGATAATAATGAAAAATACTAGTATGTGTTCTGATTGATGACTATGTTTAACTAGTCATGAAAATGTAATATTAAGTCAAACACATATATACAAGTTTAAGAAACATTGTATTGGACCGACCCACTACGAGAACACTACTTGGATTAATAGCCATAAGTGATTTTCATGTAATAGTATTAACTTAATCTTCTAACCAGAAAATCACCATAGATTCTAATATAATGAACTTGATATTTCGATATAGCACAACATTATCTTTAATTGGATGGTCATACAGACTAATATTGGATAAGAAGTAAATCTTATAGAGGAATATGAGTAATTAAGAAGGAATTCGTCCATCATATATTTATGAGAAATATATCTCTAGGCCTCTCGAAAAGTTAGACTGAAAAGATTGTATGATCATGCGGTAATGAATTGATAAAGGTTATCAATTTCATTTTACATTAGTCTACATGAAGATCAATAAAGAATTGAACTATATCAGGATAACATGATTTATGTCTTACATTCAATTGAGATATAATGTGACAAAAAGATTATAATACTATTTGTCAAATAGGTTAAGTTGGATTATTAACCTTTACATAATTTGCATTGTCATAATGTCTTGGTAGAGGCTACTTATGACTTATGGATTAGAAATAAGTTTTGGGCTACTGTTAATATTATGTGAACCTACAAGGTTGTACACATAGATAAGCCTAAAACAAAATTAGGTTTTTACTACTCTCAATTTATAATTAAGATAATTAAAGATATTATCTAAGTTATTATATATCTATTTCATTTAAAGAAGGTTAAAACAAAATAGGATATTATCTATATCTTTTAAGATACAAAATTGGCATAAAATATCTCAACGATATATATATATATATATATATATATATATATATATATATATATATACACACACATTTTTAAGGTTTTCTATATGAAAAGAGCATATTCACATTTTCCTTCAAAAAATAAAAATGTTTAAAGAGAAAAACCGTAGCACCAAGACACCAATGTTTTAGAAGTAGCATGTTCGTGTGGATAGTTGGAGAGGGCAATCATCCTTCGGTGAAGCCTTAATCTGACTCCAAGCTCGAGGTAAGGTGTTACTAATGTAAACCTCCCCTCTTAACCTTTCAATAGATTTGTGATCTCACTTTTGAATTAGTAAGATTCACATCCTTTCCTTTCAATTTTTAATTAAATCGCATAGATTCTTCGTAAGATACTTTGTAAAAAAAAATTATTTTTCGTTTCTTTTATTTTATAAGACTTAACACTTAGAACTCAAAAGATTATTTATATAGCACTAACTCGTCATCAAATGTTAAGGATGTTGTGATGGAAACCTTTAAGGAGGTATTACCTATTGATACTGTGATTGTTGATTGTTGTTTGAGCTATTAACCCTTAGGAGAGCTGATGCGCACGTGGATACAACCCATATGTAAAGTTATTGCCTTTGTATAATGATCTATCAAGAATCAAGCAATTAGATCTTTAACTCTTAAGTAGACCTCTTAAAAATTTGTTTCTAGTAACCTAATTTATAAAGAATTAAAGGGTGTTTAAGTCAAAACCTAGAATTAACTAAGTATGTTGGCCCTAGACACCAAGAAGGGGCCACTGAATTGATGTTTAAATAAAAATTAAAGTGAGGGATAAAGAAAGAGTAGAAAAAAGACACAAGGATTTATAGTGGTTTGGGTATTAATCAACCCTACATCCATTCCCCAATTCTCTGCAATTGGGTGTTTCACTCACTCAAAATGGTGTTTCCAAGCTCACACCTAACTTTTGTGTTTTCAAGGCCCACACAATAACCTTTTATAAGTGTTTTCTAAGGCTCACACTAAAACCTATTACAATTGGGGTTTAATGCTCAAACCAAATAATCACTTAAAGCATAAAAAAGAATTGAAAGAATGAGTAGTAAATTTGCAAGAGTTTTGTTACAATTTAGTGAAGTCTCTTATATTTACAAATGTTTGGTGGAGTATTTATAGCTCATACCCACCAAAGAGACATTAGACTGTGAAGCTCATTAAATCTTCAAGACATTCGAGACAAATTCTGCATTAATTGTATGATAGGCAGGAGTAGTGGTCGCTACTGAAGATTCACAATCGCGACATTCCAATTTCCATACGGAAGCCAAAAATTGCGGCAAAAAACCCTGTTTGTGTCTAATGGCTAGTCCACGGATAAGCTCCTCATTAGTCCATTAGGAAAATATAGTCATTGCTTTCTAATTGCTTGCAAACTTCGCGGTCGTGATCAGTCATTGCACAAGTCTTGACTAAGACGCGAATTCTTCTGTTTAAAGGAGAATTTTCATCTTTATCAATTGTGGTCACTACCTACAATGTTGCCCTCATGAATTTTATTCTTCAATGGATACATGAGACACTTGGCACTTTGTGGTTGTTGACTTGGTTCCCTCTTCAGTCACTATGAAATTCGCGATCGCAAAAGAGACGCGACAGTGACCGCGAATTTGTCTGTGACTTTGACACTCCCATTTTTGGATGAGTCGAGGTAACGATAATGCCCGCAAATTCGTCTGGCCTAGTTTCATTCTGATCTTGAGCTAAGTCACGGTCGTGAAATAAAAGTTATTGATCGTGAATTTAGATGAACTTTGCTTTCTTGAAGATTATGAACTCTATCCAACTTCTAATTGAAAGTCTAACTTAATTCTGTAAAACAACATTTAATGGAAACATTAGGATTGATCAATCTCCTTTGTCAAGATCAAAAGAGGTCCAAGACTTAAGATTAACCATCCTAGTCTAATAATCTCTCCCTTTTTTATTTTGACAACTTAGATCATTCCTAAGGGAAAATAATGCATGAATGTGAAGTTAGAGTAGTAATATGATTCAATGAATGCTTAGAGATTTCTAGACAAAGATCAAGCGTGCAATTTCTCAAGTATGGCATTCAATCAATTAAATTGAAATTTCTAAAAAAAATCCTAAGTATGATAAGTATGATGCTCCCCCTCAACTTATGCTATTATTTACAATTTATTTTCTTTCCCCCTTAGACTTAGATTCCTTCTTGTTTTTATCTCTCCCTTTTAGCAAAATCAAAAAGAGGGTGCATAAGGGAAAAGAACACATGCGTAAAAAAAAGATAAGTGTTCACAAAGAGCAAAATTTATAAGAATGCAATCATAAAAGTAAATTCCAACAATCACATAAGACAAGAAATTTCAAAGAAACATTTCTTATTCAATCATAAACAAACTGTGGGATCACAAGGTTTTCATTTAAAAACAAAAAATGAAGTACAAAGAATTCATGTTCTAGAATGTTGGCGAGTCATCATCATCTCCCGAAGTTTCTTCTTCCTCTTCATTATTGTCACCTTCTGCTTCATCTTTATCCTCAACTTCTTCATTGCCTTCTTCTTTTTGAGTATCTTCACATTTAGTAAAGTCTGAAAGATGGCAATAAGGAACACCCAACTTTTCTTGCAAATCCACCATGTCACTATGAAGATGTGAGAGAAATAGGAATTGCCTCTTCATCATTCTCATCATCTTATTCAATTTTCAAATAATGGTTGCAAGAGATAGTTTGGATTTGGGTTTTACTTAAGGAAGGGGGGACTAAAAGGGCTCCTTCTTCAATGATAAGCCTCTTCCTTTTGGAGGATTGGGAGGATTCCATTTTCTTAGTCCCAAAAGCACCCAGGGTATTATTAGCATATGCGTCCGGGTGTATGGCTTTGACATTGATGAGGTAGGTGAGGTCAAGAAAGTTCAAAGAATGAAGGAGTTTATTAGTGAGAAATTTTTCATTTTTTTCATCAAGTGCCCCTACAAAGCGATAAATCGTCGTTATGTGTGAAGGCAGAAGGAATTGACTTTTTGATTTGGTGCTCATGTGGATCAATTGATCTACAAGATACCGACCAGTTTGGATTGGCTTATTTTTGACAAGGCAGAAAAGAAATGCCAAGTCCTTTTGTGATACTTTCTCATTGCTATCATCTCTAGCATTTACGAAAAAGGTGATGATACGATAGAGTATCCAAAGAAGTAGGGTTTTAATGTATTTAGCTAGGGAGGTTTTCGAGTCGTGTTTAGTTTCAATGAAGATTTTCGACTAAAATTTAGAATATATGACATTAAGAGAGGATATAATAAAATGAATGTTTTCTCCAACTTGAAGGTTGAAAATAAAGGAAAGTTGTTCAAAGGTAATGAAACATGGATCACCAAAGGCCTAAAAAACTAACCCATATTGCCCCGTTCGAGAATCTGCTTTGCAACTTAGTTGGACCGTGCATATGAATTCCCTAACAACTTCTTCGTAATTAGGTTGATCTCGAAAGATGAACTCATTCCAGCCTAAGTTTGAAATAAATGCATAAATCTCTGTATTGATGCCTAGAGTCTCCAACAAAAATGTAGAAGGTATTTTGTTAGGGAGGATGATCTTTGAAGAATTTGCCTTGTAGCATTCTTTCTCCTCTTTTGTGATGCCCTTCATTAGATGAGCCATAGTCTTGCCCTTCTCTGCTCTTTAAATCTTCTTGGGAAACATTGTAGAAGATGGAAAGAATTTTAGAATTTAGAGACTTTGGAAGGGATAATAGTTTTTGAGTAGAATGAAGTGATGAGAATCACCGTTTAAAGGGTTTATATAGCCATTAAATGGATATGTAAATGACTAGAAATAGCTAGAATTAGATTAATGAAAAGTTGTAAAAGGTTGGCAGTCAAATCACTTAATGGCTTGGCAGTTACTCAAATTTGCATCCACGGATTCCGAGATTGCAACCGCAATTTCTGAAAAATGTGAGTAATAGATAAAAATTTCTTGGGAATACACACTACAATGGTCAAAAATTTGAATTCTTGACCACAATTTAGGATGGAGCTAGATTTTCATGACTGTGATTTGATGTTTGATAGTCGAGTGACTTGGACTTGTAATTCTCGACTGTGAACAGAGGATTGCGACCACGAATTAGAAGGCAGCAAGGATAAAAAGGAAAAATAAGTTTTTATAAAATTCAAAATTATGATCCACTTGGAATATGTCATAAAAAAATAAAAGACATACAATCAACACACATATAATCAACACATAAGATCAAATTTTCACTTTAGGGAGCTTCCATCAAGTATTTCCAATTCTCTCTTAATGAAGTTCAATCTTTCTTCATTGAGAGATTTAGTAAAAATATATGCAAGTTGATGATTTGTGTTAACAAACTCTAACACAACATCACCCTTTTGTACATGATCTCTAAGGAAATGGTGTTTGATATCTATGTGTTTACTCTTAGAGTGTTGGATAGAACTCTTAGAAAGATTGATAGCACTAGTGTTATCATATGTAATAGGAATATGATCAATCACCTTGCCAAAATCCTTCAATAGTTATTTAATCCAAAGGACTTGGGTGCAACAACCCGTAGTAACATACTCGACTTCTGCAGTGGATAAGATAACTGATACTTGCTTTTTGCCAAACTAAGATACTAGGCATTCTCCTATAAATTGATAAGTCCTGGAAGTGTTTTTTCTATCTAATAACTACCTACATAATTCGCATATGAATATCCTATAAGACTAAAGGATGAATCCCTAGGATACCATAACCAAGTGAATTGTGCCATGCAAATACTTAAAAACTCTCTTAACATCTTTTAAATGAGACTCTTTAGGAGAGGATTGGGACCTAGCACACATACATACACTAAATATAATATCAGAAGCAGTAAGATAAATTAGAGATCCAGTCATACCTTGATATCTCTTTTCGTCTACCGTCTTACTCGATTCATCTTTGTCTAGCTTTATGGTACCATTCATGGGGATTTTGGCTACTTTGCAACCATCTATGCCAAACTTCTTGAGTATCTCCCTTGTGTATTTAGCTTGGTTAATGAAGATTCATTCTTTGGTTTGCTTGATATGTAGACCGAGAAAGAACTCGAGCTCTCCCATCATGCTCATTTTGAATTCCTTAGTCATACATTTAGCTAAATCCTCATAAAGAGACTCATTAGTAGCACCAAAAATGATATCATCAACATAAATTTGTATAATTAGTTTACCATGCTTGTGCTTTTTAACAAATAGTGTAGTGTCTACCTTTTCTTTTTCAAAATCATTTTTCAAAATAAATGAACTAAGTCTATCATACCAAGCTCTTATAGCTTGTTTCAATCCATATGAGGCTTTGTTTAATTTAAAAACATGATTGGGAAAATAATGTGACTCAAAACCAGGAGGTTATTCAATATAAACTTCCTCCCTAATAATTCCATTCAAAAATGAACTTTTTACATCCATTTGAAGAAGTATAAAATTCATGTGGCATACAAAATCTAAAAGTATCCTAATGGCCTCTAATCTTGCAACGGGGGTAAAAGTCTCATCATAATCTATGTCTTTCTCTTGGTTGTATTCCTTAGTAATCAATCTAGCTTTATTCCTTGTGATAAGATCTTACTCATCTAACTTGTTCATAAAAACCCATTTGCAACCTACAATGGAGTGTTCTTTAGGCCTAGGGATAATACCTTGTTTCTCTCAAATTGGTTGAGTTCCTTTTGCATAGCAAGCACCCAACTCTCATCATCAAAAGCCTCATCAATTGATTTTGGCTCAAGTTAAGAAATAAAAGCAAGATTATTATCTAAAAGATGAAGTTGTGATATAGTACTTACACCTTCAGAGGTATCACTAATGATCAAGTCCTTAGAGTGATATTTGGAGAATCTTCAATCTTTAGTTAGATCTCGACTTGGCTCATCTTTTTGTTGATGTTGTGGCTCCTCATCTACTTTTGATGATTCACCTCCTTCTTTGTTTTTGTCATTTCTTGTTGTAGTGTCTTTCAATTCCAACTTTTTAAAGTCACCTACAAGATCATCAACAAAAACACATTTCCCAAGATCAAGTTTACTAGATTCATCAAAAATAACATTCATAAACTCTTCAACTACTATTGAACTCTTATTAAAGACTCTATAAGCCTTGCTAGAGGTGGAATAGTCTAAGAATATACCTTCAATGGTCTTGGAATAAAATTTCCTAAGATTATCCTTGGTATTCAATATATAGCACTTGTACCCAAATACTCTTAGGTATGATATTTTGGGTTTTCTACCATTTCATAGCTCATAAGATATTTTATTGAGAATGAGTCTTTTAAAAACTCTATTTGCAATATAACATGAAATGCTAATGGCTTTAGCCCAAAAGTAATTCGATAAAGAATACTCATGGAGCATGGTTCTAGCCATTTCTACTAGTGTTCTATTTTTCCTCTTTATAACACCATTTTATTTTAGTGTTTTAGGAGTTGAAAAATTATGGGAAACTCCATTCTCCAAACAATAAGTTTCAAAAGACTCATTTTGAAATTCCTTTCCATGGTCACTTTGAAAAAATGAAGTAACTCTTTTCATTTTGAACTCTTTTTGCAAAACTTTTGAAAGCATCAAAAGTATCATTCTTATGAGCTAAAAATGACACCCAAGTAAACCTAGAGTAATCATCAACTAGGACTTATGCATAATGTTTTCCACCTAACCTAGTACTTCTTGTGGGTCCTATCAAGTCCATATGAATTAGTTAAAGAGGTCTAGAAGAACTTACAACATTTTTAGCTTTATGGGAGGCTTAATGTTGCTTCTCCATTTCGCAAGGACCACATGGCTTGTCTTTAATGAAATTTAGCATGGGAAATTCTTCCACTAACTTTCCTTTAGATAGGCTTTATAAGAGATCAATGCTTGCATGTCCAAGCCTTTTATGTCATAACCAAGCTTCATTGCTCAAGGACATAAGACACTTAAAAGATTGGTTGGCTAAATTGTCTAAGTCAACTGAGTACGTATTATCTTTCCTTTCACCCATGAAAATAACCTCATCATCCACTAATATGGTGACTCGGCATTCTCTAGGATCAAAGGTAACTTTATTACCTTTGTCACACAATTGACTTACACTTAACAAATTATGTTGTAAGCCATTAACTAATAAAACATTATCAATCAAGGAACAACCATTCTTACCAAAGGTTCCAATGCCAATTGCCTTGCCCTTGGCATTGTTACCAAATGTGACATCTCCACTTTTTTTCCCTTCAATGTCGTGAATAGCTTTCTATTTCCCGTCATATGCTTAAAACATCAATTATCCACATGCCAATTGCTTGATTTATTGGTGGTTACCACACTTCTCTCCACAATAAAAGTAAGTCACCTTTTCTTAGGTACCCAAGCATACGTGGGTCTTAAGAGGTTAGTTGTTGAAGGATCCTCTAATTTGATGTGAGCCTTCCTAATAAAATAATGAATATTAACATGCCTAAATTTCATGCAATAATGACATTGGAGTTGGGACTTGGGAGTCTTTCTCCTATGCACAAACTTAGTATGAGTAGGAGGCCTTCTCATACTTTAATTATATGAATGCATGCATGTGCATGAGTGATGAGAAGTAGTAGAGAATTATTTATGTTTGTGTGTGTGAGCATGCTTTATATAAGCATGGTTGGCTCTTTGAGCATTAGCTCTTGAGCTTTAGGGAGCCTTCCCTTTGCCCTTAGGCTTAGGAGGCTTAGTGCTTGGAGCACTTTTCTTCCCATTACCTCAACGCTTGAAGTTTGAGTTTATGATGGTCTAACAAATGTAATATGTGATGAGGAGGAGGCTCCATTGAAGCTTAAACTATATCTAATCAATGGTGGCATTGAAGACACAATCAATTTGTCTAAGGCTTCCTTTCCTTTGTGAAACTTAGAGATTGAGCTTTTAAGCTCAATGGCTTCCCCTTTTAAGGAACGATAAAGAAGATTTGGAAAGATTTTCTATAGATTTTTTGAGCTCATCATTTAATGTAATGACCAATTCATTTTAGCTCTGATACCAATAAATGTAACGACCATTTTCATTTACATAACTCATATCATTCATGTTCAAAATACATATGCATATAGGTTTTATCCATCCTACACACAATCAAACATTTACTT